>JAWQFJ010023817.1:0-17500 GCA_034096865.1 Theodoxus fluviatilis | reverse complement strand
CACCCGCTAGACAGCTACGCTCTTCCGCAGACACAAGAATCCTCAGGTTCCCGGAGGACCCTCCAGTGAAAACAAAATTAGGTGAACGCTCTTTCGTTTATCAGGCTCCCTCTATCTGGAATGACCTCCCTGCCTCTGCTCGTCTCTCTACATCTCCCTCGACCTTTCGCTCTGCTCTCAAAACTCACCTCTTCTTGAAATCGTTCCCGAATCCTGTCTAAGTTTCTTCATCTTCTCCCCTCACTGTTCTCTTTGTTCTAGCTTGCCTAAGCCCCCTACCACCCTCCTGTCTCTCCTCTCCCTCTCCCCAGTTTCATGGTTAAGTGGTGACGCTGTACATCAGTTTGTCGAATGCCTGAAGTCTGACCCCTATGTTATTAAGTTTATTAAGTTACCTTTGATGTGATTGACTATTATTGTATTTTGTAATGGTTGTTTATGTATGTGCCTTGAGCATGTCTTAACTCATGGTAAGGCGCTATATAAATCCACACATGCAGTGTTCATTGGAAGCCATATACAAAGTTCTGAATTTGTTTTGAAAAAACTTTTCATTCCCAGCAACTTGCGCTTCAGAGCTCTCCAACTGAGAATGAAGGCTGGGGATGAGGATGTCGGGGGAAGGAGAAGGGAGGAGGAGTGGGGAGGAGTGGGTAGGAGGGAGGAGGCAGGAGGAGAGGGTAGGAGGAAGGAGAAGGGAGGAGGATGGAGGAGAAGGGGGAGAAGGGAATAGAAGGGGGTGGGTAGGAGGAAGGAGGAGGGAGGAGGAGGGAGAGGAGGGAGGAGGAGGAGAGAGGAGGGAGAGGAGGAGGGGGGAGGGAGGAGGAGGGAGGAGTGGGGAGGAGGAGGGAGGAGGAGGGAGGAAGAGGGAGGAGGAGGGAGGAGGAGGGAGGAAGAGGGAGGAGGAGGGAGGAGAAAGAGAGGAGGGGGAGGAAGGAAGGAGGAGGGGGAGGAGGAGGAGGAGGGAGGAAGAGGGAGGAGGAGGGAGGAGGAAGGAGGAGGAGTGGGAGGAAGGAGGAGGAGGAGGAGAAAGGAGGAGGAGAAAGGAGGAGGAGGGGGAGGAGAAAGGAGGAGAGAGGGGGAGGAGGGAGGAGGAGGGAGGAGGAGGGAGGAGGAAGGAGGAAGACGGAGGAGGGAGGATGAAGGAGGAGGGAGGGGGAGGAAGGAGGAGGAGGGAGAGGAAGGAGGAGGAGGGGGAGGAAGGAGGAAGGAGGGAGTGGGTAGGAGGGAGGAAGAGGGAGGAGAAGGGAGGAGTAGAGAGGGGGAGGGGGAGAAGGGAGTGGGTAGGAGAGAAAAAGAGGAAGGAGAAGGGGGGGGGGGAGGTGAGAGGAGGAGGAGGGAAGAGGGAGGAGGGAGGAGGAAGGAGGAGGAGACGGAGGAAGAAGGAGGAGGGGGAGGAGGGAGGAGGAGGAGGGGGAGGAGGGAGAAGCAAGCGAAAGGAAGGGAGGGAGAAAGAGAAGGTAAAGGAGAGGCGAAAACAGCGAGGGCACGCTGACCATACTTCCCACTCCTTGCCAGTACAGTACAAAGCGTGGTCTATGACGCATTCGAAGGCCAGGACGTGGTCCAGGATACTGGCCTGGGAGAGCTGGACTAAAGCCCATGAACGCCTCGGGTTAACCGCCAAAGTCGGGGTACCAGGGGTTAATCCTTCTCGCGTGGGGGATTAGGATTATCTGGGGGGATTGTGTGAGGGAGGGTCCGTGCTCCGAAAGGTCAGCGAGAACGATCAGCTCTGCATTGTTGAGATTTCTCGCTTCATTTCTTCTCCAATTCTCTTTGCCTGTTCTCGCTTCAATGGAGCCGTGGAAATATAAATTGAGTGCGAACTCGAAAGTCTACGATTCTCTCTTTGGGTCAAAGACACTCAAGCGTGTGTGAAAGCAGTGCCCGCAAAATTCTTCAATCGATGTCAGTTTTTACATTTTCTCCGCAACTATTTGTCGTTGTCAATAGAAAGTCTGGTTTGCTGGTAAGAGGTAAAGGTAAAGGTGTGATTTTATATAGCGACTTTCCACCACTGATCGGTGCTCAAACCGCTTTACACTTTACCCCTGGTCATTTCCGTTTTGACAATGGAGGGTTTGGAAACACTTGTTGTCAAGTCGTGCCTCATTCGAAACTGCTCTGATCCCAGACTTGCATCCTTAAGCAAGGACTTTCGCTCTTACTGCTTCTCCCCACCCAGGAGTGAATAAGGATACCTGTGGGGACTGAGTAAAAATTAACTTTGGCGTGTTCATCCGCAGCCCGGCTGTGTGCCTGCACTCCGGGGAGTTGGGGTGGCGCTTGAGTGAGGGAAAGAGTAGCCCGCTGACCAGGGGGTAAAAAGCTGCAGTTTGAACACGCAATGATGGGTGAAAAGTGGCAATGAAAAAAGACACTTTGACCTTCTGTTTCGTCAGAAACTCCCTTAGATAATTGACCAAATTTCCCGTATCATGTTGACCATTCACATGCATGGTCTACTTCAGTGAAGGAACATTTTGAGACAACAAACGCATGAATGAGACAATAGCATGAGATTAATAGAATTAAGTACCGATAGAAAGTACTAATGCAACTCAAGTCACTCTCTGTATAAGTATCAATAGAGGCACTGCTGAAAGTGTGCAATGCTAAAAGTGTGCAATGCTGAAAGTGTGCACTGCTAAAAGTGTGCAATGCTGAAAGTGTGCACTGCTGAAAGTGTGCAATGCTGAAAGTGTGCACTGCTGAAAGTGTGCACTGCTAAAAGTGTGCAATGCTGATAGTGTGCACTGCTAAAAGTGTGCAATGCTGAAAGTGTGCACTGCTGAAAGTGTGCAATGCTAAAAGTGTGCAATGCTGAAAGTGTGCACTGCTAAAAGTGTGCAATGCTGAAAGTGTGCACTGCTGAAAGTGCGCACTGCAACAACAAAAATAAATAAAGGTGAAAAAACCATCGGGATACGCGTTGATCAACATCTATTTATAACTTTGAGCTGAACACCGTTTTAACGAGAGAGAGAGAGAGAGAGAGAGAGAGAGAGAGAGAGAGAGAGAGAGAGAGAGAGAGAGAGAGAGAGAGAGAAAGAGAGAGGGAGAGGGAGAGAGAGAGAGGGAGAGAGAGAGCGGAGCCCCGACGAAGCACGTCTGCACACGTCGATCGTACTGGCGGAAGTGAGAGAGAGAGAGAGAGAGAGAGAGAGAGAGAGAGAGAGAGAGAGAGAGAGATCTTATGCGGCCGACGACCCGTCAAGAAGATAAGACTTACCTTTGTACAACGTAAAAGCAGAACATGATATGTACATAGTAGAATTGTTACAGTAATGAAATAACTATAAATATCGCATAATTTAACAAGAAAACTGCATACTCGCACAGTGATGTAGAGACAAATGGCTAATGGTGCACATCAGCAATCAATGTCTATTTGACGTTGGAGAGTTAATTACCAACAAGGGAAGAACATACTCATAGTGCTCAAACATTCAGTCTGGTAGATGACAGAGAGAGAGAGAGAGAGAGAGAGAGAGAGAGAGAGAGAGAGAGAGAGAGAGAGAGAGAGAGAGAGAGAGAGAGAGAGAGAGAGAGAGAGAGAAAACAACCTACAAGCACCTGCAATTCTAAAACATTTTAGAAGAGTAAAAAAAATCTTGCACGACATCTTGTGAAAGTGAGTAAAACTTTGGGCTCTCTGGAGAAAGGTCTAGTCAATCATTCTATTGGAATGTGCCGGAGCTGCGCTTGACGACAACGGGGGAACGAGATTGGACGATCTGCAGGGAAGATGAGAAGCAGACAGACTGACAGACAGACGAGGCGGATGCACCTCCAGGCAGCTGTATGCAAATGGGAAAACGTGCGGGACGTGCATACAGCGCCCTATGTACGTCAGCGCCGCAGACAAACCAGCGCGATGCGCCACTCGATAGTCCACGGCTCGATGCGCACGACTAATTTCAGCTTCCGTTTTCGGGGACCACGTGATCGGCGCGTGGTACGACGCGTGCTGGACTTCGCAACCTCGCCTTCATCCTTGCCCCCACCCTCACCCCCCCACACCCACCCCACCCCCACCTCTTCCCCCCACCCCCACCCCCCCCTCACCCCCACCTCTTCCCCCCACCCCCACCCCACCCCCCCACCCCCCATCCTCCACCCCCACCCCCACCCCCATCCCCACCCTCACCCCCCCCATCCCCCCCTCTTTCCCCCACCCCCACCCCCCCCAGCCCCACCCCCACCCCCACCTTCCACCCCCCATCCCCCATCCTCCATCCCCACCCCCCACCTCCCACCTCCCATCACCCACCCCCCACCTCCCACCTCCCATCACCCACCCCCCACCCCCCAACCTCCCATCCCCCATCCCCCATCCCCACCTCTCAACCCCAGCCCCCCAGTCCCATCCTCCACCCCCCATTCCCTACCCGCACCTCCCATCCCCCATTCCCTACCCGCACCTTCCATCCCCATTCCCTACCCGCACCTTCCATCCCCCATTCCTACCCGCACCTTCCATCCCCCATTCCCTACCCGCCCCTTCCATCCCCCATTCCCTACCCGCACCTTCCATCCCCCATTCCCTACCCGCACCTTCCATCCCCCATTCCCTACCCGCACCTTCCATCCCCCATTCCCTACCCGCACCTTCCATCCCCCATTCCCTACCCGCACCTTCCACCCCCATTCCCTACCCGCACCTTCCATCCTCCATTCCCTACTCGCCCCTTCCACCCCCCATTCCCTACCCGCACCTTCCATCCCCCATTCCCTACCCGCACCTTCCATCCCCCATTCCCTACCCGCACCTTCCATCCCCCATTCCCTACCCGCACCTTCCACCCCCATTCCCTACCCGCACCTTCCATCCTCCATTCCCTACTCGCACCTTCCATCCCCCATTCCCTACCCGCACCTTCCATCCCCCATTCCCTACCCGCACCTTCCACCCCCCATTCCCTACCCGCACCTTCCATCCCCCATTCCCTACCCGCACCTTCCATCCCCCATTCCCTACCCGCACCTTCCACCCCCCATTCCCTACCCGCACCTTCCACCCCCATTCCCTACCCGCACCTTCCATCCCCCATTCCCTACCCGCACCTTCCATCCCCCCATTCCCTACCCGCACCTTCCATCCCCCATTCCCTACCCGCACCTTCCACCCCCATTCCCTACCCGCACCTTCCATCCCCCATTCCTACCCGCACCTTCCATCCCCCATTCCCTACCCGCACCTTCCATCCCCATTCCCTACCCGCACCTTCCACCCCCCATTCCCTACCCGCACCTTCCATCCCCCATTCCCTACCCGCACCTTCCATCCCCCATTCCCTACCCGCACCTTCCACCCCCCATTCCCTACCCGCACCTTCCACCCCCCATTCCCTACCCGCACCTTCCACCCCCATTCCCTACCCGCACCTCCCATCCCCCATTCCCTACCCGCACCTTCCATCCCCCATTCCCTACCCGCACCTTCCATCCCCCATTCCCTACCCGCACCTTCCATCCCCCATTCTTCATCTTAAAAAACCAGCAGCCACCCCATACTCGCAACACATATTTCATCCCCCTTTCCACCCCCACCCCTTATCCCCAACACCTACCCCCTGACATCTATCTCCATCCCCGCCCATCCCGGAAACTCCTACCTATCACTCATGTCTCTGAACTCTCCTATCACTACTCCCACCCCACACCCCTCCTTACCATAGAGGTGAGTAGGTAATATCTACTCTTTTGTGTCTGGCTCTGTGTGTGTGTGTGCGCGCGTGCATCTGCTTACTTATTACGTGCGTGCGTATGCGTGTGTGTGCGTGCGTGTGTGCGTGCGCGCGTGTGCGTACATCTGCTTACTTATGTGCGTACGTGCGTGCGTGTGCGTGCATGTGTGTGCGTGTGCGTGTCTGTGCGTGTGCGTGTGTGTGTGTTCTGCGCATTTGGGTATGTGCATGTGCATGCGTGTAGGTGTGTGTGTGTGTCTGTGTGTGTGTGTGTGTTTTGCACATTTGTGCATGTGCATGTGCAAGCGTGTATATGTGTGTGAATGAGTGTGTACGTGCGCTTGCGAGCTCATGTGCATGCATGTACGTACGTGTGACATGTTATTTGACAATGTATGACCCAGAGTCCCCCATTGCCCCCCTCACAAGCCGGAACCCCCTGGTTGCTGGACATTGGGGGGGGGGGGGGGGGGGGGGGGGCCCTGCCCAGCATTTCAGCCAGGACGGCCCAGCACCCCTTGAGACAACCAAAGGCATCGGTAGTGGGTCGCATGAAGAAGATCCGAGTTCTGTGCAGGATAACCAGAAGGACGGTGCATGATGTTCTACGGCGTATCCACCTTTGTAGGCTATGTAGGGTTATTGACTACAAAACCACGACAGCTGGTCAGAAACAAGGGAAAGTCCAGCCTCGATTTCCCGAGGAACTCACATTTTACGAATCACGTAGGGAGACGCGTTGGGTCTGTTCTTACCCCAGAGCCGCAAGGGGTCTGTTCTTACCCCCAAGCCGCAAGGGGGTCTGTTCTTACCCCCAAGCCGCAAGGGGGTCTGTTCTTACCCCCAAGCCGCAAGGGGTCTGTTCTTACCCCCAAGCCGCAAGGGGGTCTGTTCTTACCCCCAAGCCGCAAGGGGGTCTGTTCTTACCCCCAAGCCGCAAGGGGGTCTGTTCTTACCCCCAAGCCGCAAGGGGTCTGTTCTTACCCCCAAGCCGTAAGGGGTCTGTTCTTACCCCCAAGCCGCAAGGGGGTCTGTTCTTACCCCCAAGCCGCAAGGGGGTCTGTTCTTACCCCCAAGCCGCAAGGGGGTCTGTTCTTACCCCCAAGCCGCAAGGGGTCTGTTCTTACCCCCAAGCCGCAAGGGGTCTGTTCTTACCCCCAAGCCGTAAGGGGTCTGTTCTTACCCCCAAGCCGCAAGGGGGTCTAGTCTTACCCCCAAGCCGCAATTGGGTCATTCACAGGGGTGTGGACATAGATGATGTACACCACACAACGTTTACCATGGCGTCGATTTTTTTTTTAAGGCAGTGAGCTCAGATTTGAGAAATTTTTTCATATGTATGTATTTCTTTTTATGCATAAAGAGGCCTGCTGAAATATGTCTCGTGTCATTTTTTTCCAAAGATGCAGTCCTTTCTTGAAGGCAATCTGCTCGGAGTTGTACCATATTTTTTACGAGATGAACAACTCTCGTATTGTAACATCCTAGACATAAAACCGTCTACCCTGCTGTATCGTGTTCTAGATAAGACGAGATAAAGGAAGTGTTACGGCCTATCAGCCGTCGTAGGTTATGTAAGGCCAGTGATCACGAAAATCGCTGAAGTGGTAACTGAAAATAAAAAAGGTGTGGACAGCAACCGACAATGTATTCTATCTTGAACCTAGGTGGCGGGAGACTCTACCCCCATCAGTATACGCTTGCCTGTAAACGGCCCTTTTCAGGGCCACCTTGGCTCAAGAAATAATACATTGTCGGTTGCTGTCCACACCTTTTTATTTTCAGTCAGTATTTCGACCGACCCCGGGACCCCATTCTTTTGCTGAAGTGGTAAGTAAGAGCTATGAAAGTCAGGATATCCTAAGTTTATTGAACTTGTACGAATCGTGTAGGGAGACAACCTGTGTCTGGTCTTCTCCCTAGTCCTCACGGGGTGCATACACTCGTAAGCTTCCCTTGAGTATAACTATACCGCAGGCAGTATTACAGTAGGTCTATTTCTAGCCCTTACTTTTCGTGGTGGTTGAATGAACACCGACTTGTGAAGAAAAACCCCCCACACAAACAAACAAAAAAACCAACAAACCTCTACCGAGTGAGTGAGTGCTAAAGGAAACTGAATCCCGATCTGCGTTCTAAATTTCTTTGTGGTGAAAATTGCGCAATCACAGCGAGCGGCAATACGCGGCAAGACACGCCCATGGGATGCTTGCACCTGTCCGGAACTTCCTCCTCTTCGAAGCAACCTGACACCATTTTGTTTTGTTGTGCTGTTTTGTTTAATGGTCATAAATGTTCTGAAGATTGATGACAAGAATCGATTTAGACTGGAGTAGATTTCAAAGGGAAAGATATATTTGTAAGAAAGTCTTGAAAGCTGTCGTTAAGTTTCCTATCATAGAAGAAAATTGCATATGGCAAATGCAGCTGCAACCTGCAGTCATGGAGATATCACGGCCTACTGTACGGGCGACCCCGAGTGACACTCGGTGCCTTAGGGGGCCATCTTGTAGGGATTGATGTAGATTGGATTAATATAATGTGTGTGTTTGTGTGTATGTTTGTGTGTGTGTGTTTGTTTGTGTGTGTGTTTGTGTGTGTGTGTGTGTGTGTGTGTGTGTGTTTGTGTGTGTGTGTGTGTGATTGTGTGTGTGTGTGTGTGTGTGTGTGTGTGTGTTTGTGTGAGTGTGTGGATGTGTGTGTGTGTGTGTGTGTGTGTGTGAGTGTCTGGTGTGTGTGTGTGTGTGTGTTTGTGTGTGTGTGGTGTGTGTGTGTGTGTGGTGTTTGTGTGTGTGTGTGGTGTGTGTGTGTGTGTGTGAGTGTTTGTGTGTGTGTGTGTGTGTGTGTGTGTGTGTGTGTGTGTGTGTGTGTGTGTGTGTGTGTGAGTGCAAGAGATGGAAGTACAGGTCAGAGGAATATACGCTGAAATAGATAAGATAAAAGCATGCGGCCCCAGCCGTTCTCTGCCTCCTCACCAGCTGGACCTGCTGGTGCTGGTTACTCCAGTAGCTCAGCCAGGGGCGGCCCCAGCCGTTCTCTGCCTCCTCATCAGCTGGACCTGCTGGTCCTGGCTACTCCAGTAGCTCAGCCAGGGGCGGCCCCAGCAGTTCTCTGCCTCCTCATCAGCTAGACCTGCTGGTGCTGGGCTACTCCAGTAGCTCAGCCAGGGGCGGCCCCACGCAGCCAATAAATATGGCCACCAGGGGGCATTGGGACTCATATAGGTCATCTAGACCTCACGGCATCTCCTCAGATCCACAGGGAAGCAGTCTCTGCCACAGCTTGGAGTTAACTCCCCTGCCACCCTAGCCACTTCTGCAGACTCTGCCCCTGGTACTTCGAGGAACCTTAGGACAGAGCCAGCGACAAAATCCCTACATCCACCCTCAGCTGGCAGTGTCCGGCAACTCCATCCTCGTCGTTGGCACTGGTCCTCCAGGTCGGCGTACCTTGCCTGTTTCAGGTCATGTGCCCAGGTCATGTGCCCAGGTCATGTGCCCAGGTCATGTGCCCAGGTCATGTGCCCAGGTCATGTGCCCAGGTCATGTGCCCAGGTCATGTGCCGCAGGCGTCATGTGCCCAGGTCCATGTGGCCCAGGTCGACAGGGCCCAGGTCATGGAGCCCAAGGTCCATGTGCCCAGGTCATGTGTTCGCTTTCCTGTGGGACAGTCTCAGTTGCTCGTGCCAAGGATAAACTAGTGTTCTGCTCTTCAGTGACCATTTGAAGACGTGTCTGGTCGTTGCTCCGTCAGCATGATGTTCCGGAGGATGTTTTAGTAAGGGTTTGGCCACCCGTTCATGTCAACCGCTAAATCCCATTCTGCTCCTGGCTGCAGGAAGGTATTTGAGTCTACACATGCTGAATTGGACTATTAGCAGCTGCAAGCTATGATGTCTCTGGGCAGTTTATGTAACTGCTCTAAAATAATCTCCGTAGCAACTGCCAAGGCTTCATCGTGAAGCAAGCACTTACTGTTTTGTCGATAAGTTGTTGGACACAGTGATTGCAATCAGCGGTTGAAGTGCTCGGAACTCTTATGAGTTGGCGTGAAGCGTGTTCATTGATAGTGCGGAATTCCCTTTTGGCGGTAATGGGTTTTTTCATTTGTATACAAAATCTTCCCATTGTACTGCATTTTCTCGTTTTATAGACCATTTGTGATCCCCCCCCGCGGACGGTAAATGTGGGACCGACCTCCTTCTTCCTTCTTAGCAGGCTGTTATGACGCAGGACAATTCGGTACGGTAGATCTTCATTTAATGTTGCATCAATTCACGTTCAGCATCTGGGCCCGTTAACCTTTGCGTGAATCATAATCCTTTTTTTTTTTCACCTTGGGTCATAACGGCCAGCGCGCAAAGCAGAATTAACAACAGAACGTACTGCATTTCTATGACAGCGAAAGCCATGCCGAAACGTGGCACAAACTACTTACATATGTCCTGGTAACAACTATTACCGCTTAGGTCCCTTAGTAATAGAACAATATTGAATATACAACCCTTGTGTCGATTTCTGATTTTTTTCTGAGCTCTCATCTTGTCTAAAAACCCAGATCCTGCTTCAAGATAACAATGACGTCATAAACGCACGTCACTGAAATAAATACACAACGGAAACAAGGAAATGACAAACAATAAACGTGTGTGCGCATGCATACATGAGGTCAAGAGGTAGGAATGAGAGGGAGAAGGGGAAGAAGAAGACAAGTGCTCATGAAGGGAATACTGATCGCCGGCGTAACCAGAACTCCCACCACAGGCTGGCGTAAAGAAAGAAAGAATAAGAGAGGAGAAAGAAAATGGAAAGAGAGAGAGAGAGAGAGAGAGAGAGAGAGAGAGAGAGAGAGAGAGAGAGACAATGAATAAAGGGATGATGAATAAAGGGTGCAAAAAAAAGGAACGAAAAGATTAAGACAAAATACTATCTTGCCCTTATGAAGGCAAGAACACTCCCGGCCGAAGCTGCGCTGCAGCTTCAAATCTCGCTAAGAGTACACATCTTCTGACATGATACGTAACACAGTCAACCCCATCGTATCCCCAAGTCTCTCCTGGGTGGTCTACTGCTCTTCGCTGAGGTATAGCGGTATCAGCTTGTGGACAGGCCTGTCCACGTATGTGGTCTGCGCCACCAGCTTTCCTTTGTCCTTCTGAACGGTGGCCAGCCTCAGCTTCACGGGACCGCACAAGGCCATCATCGCTGGGGTAAGTTTGCTCGACTCGAGCCATCTTCCAGGTACCTCGCGGCGATCCTTCCTCGGACAGCAAGACCATCACGCCCGGCTTGATAGAGTCTTTCTGGGCATACCATTTTCTGCGCGGTTGCAATGTGGGCAGGTACTCTTTCTTCCACCTGCTCCAAAACTGCTCGACCATGTATTGCACGCGCCTCCATCGTTTCCTAGAGTAGAGGTCTTCCTTCTGAAAACTTCCCGGTGGTGGGAAGATTGGCTCAGGCTTCAGAGTAAGGAGGTGGTTGGGCGTTAAAGGTTCGCAGGAGGTCGGGTCTTCCAGCTGGTTCACGCAGAGTGGTCTGTTGTTAACAATCCCGGCAACTTCATGGAACAGTGTCGACAGTGTGTCTGACGTGAGTCGACTGCCGTACTCTTGTAACAGCCCAGAGAAGACCTGGCGTACAGTGCCAATCATGCGTTCCCATGCACCGCCGAAGTGACTGGCGGAGGGAGGATTGAAGACGAAGTTGCAGTTGCGTTCGACCATTTGCTCTATGATCTTGCTTTCATTCATCTCCCGCCGTGCTTTGTTCAATTCTCTAGCTGCCCCAACAAAGCTGGTGCCTCGGTCGCAACGTATCAGTCTGACGTTGCCACGAATGGCGATGAATCTCCTGAGGCCACAGATGAAGGCGTCAGTGGTCATGTCCTCCAAGACCTCGAGATGAACTGCCCGTGAGACCAGACAAGTGAATATCAGGCCATAGCGTTTCGCCTCTGATCTTCCGTGCTTGACGAGGAACGGCCCAAAGCAGTCAAGGCCAGTGTTCGTGAAAGGCGGGAACGTTTCGGTCCTATCAGGAGGGAGGTCGGCCATTTTCTGTTCGACAGGTTTACCCCGCAGTCTGGCACAATGCACGCAAGTGCGAATCACAGCTGAGACTACCTTCCTGGCCCCACAAATCCACAAGCCGTTTGATTGTAGGGCGCCAATTGTTGTGGTGCGTCCCTGATGCCCCACCTTCCTGTGGTGATGTCTCGTCAGTAGCACTGCCAAGTGACTTGTGCCGGGTACTATCAGAGGGTTCTTCACTCGGCGTTCTTCTGCCGAGCGCGACAGGCGACCCCCGACCCTCAGCATTCCCTCCTCGTCAGTGTAAGGATCAAGCTGTCTTAGCTCAGGGTGGTTTGAGCGAGTCTGCCTTGTATAGTGAGCAAGCTGCAGACTTCTGAGTACTCTCTTAAAGGCCGACTCTCTGTCTTCGAGAGGGGTGGTGGTCAAGGCTTGTGGCTGAGACTTCGTCTTTCTGGTACGATGCAGCCAAGTCATAATGCACGCCACAACGCGCAACAGACCTTCCAGCGTGGAGAACCTCTTGATCAATTTCTCGACGTCATTTCTTTCTTCAGGGGCTGCGTGCACCTTAAATGCCTTCACTTCCTTGTCATTGTCGTCAATGGAGACGTTTGGGGGGCTGTACTCGATAGTATTCTTTCGCAAGAATTCTGGTCCTGACAGCCAGTTGGAGTTCATGATCTCTTCAACCTTCAGACGCTCTTGACGCGTGGTCAGCTGGGTTCAGTTCCGTGGCAACATGGTTCCACTGCTGTGGCTGGCTGAACTCTCTTATCTGCTGAAGACGGTTGGCCACAAACACATGGAATCGCTTCGTCTCATTGTAGATGTAGCCCAAGACCACGCGTGAGTCTGTCCAGAAATGATGAGGAGCTTGCAGATGCCTGAACTCTTTGTCAAGGAAGCGGGCGATCTTCACTGCCAGTACCGCCGCTTGGAGCTCAAGTCTGGGTATGGTAACCGCTTTGACAGGCGTGACCTTAGATTTTGCCATGACAAGTGAGCTGTGAGCGTTTCCGTGGTTGTCTACGAGTCTGAGATACGAGCACTCCCCATAGCCTTTGATTGAGGCGTCTGCGAAATGGTGGAACTCAATCGTCTTCCAGGGGAGAGCAGCGTCAGTGAAATAGCATCTGGGAATCTGTATCGAGGACAGCGCCTTGAGGTCGATCAGCCATGCGTTCCATTGCTCAAGCAGCGCTTTGGGAAGCTGTTCATCCCAGCCAATGCCCTCTCTACAAGCTTCCTGCAGGATCTGGCGTCCCTTCAAGATGATTGGCGATACCAAACCCAAGGGGTCAAAAATCGACGCCACGGTAGACAGTACCCCTCGCTTCGTGGTCGGCATATCTTTCGCCACGTGCAGGAAATGAAGCGTGTCAGCGCCCAAGTTCCATCTGATTCCCAGCGCCCTCTCAATCGAGCTTTCACTCTTCTCCCCTTGCTCGCCAGCTCCTTTCAAATTCACGATGTCAGATTCGGGAAAGGCAGACAACACCTGGCTGCTGTTGGACGCAATCTTATGCAGTCTCAAGTTTCCCTTTTCACAGATTGCTCTCGCTCCCTTGAGCAACTCGACAGCGTCAACTTCCTTCTCGCGAGAGCTCAGCCCGTCATCGACATAGAAGTCGTTCTGAATGAATCTGGAGGCTTCTGGGTTGGTTTGTTGGTTGTCGCTGGCTAGCCTTTTCAGTGCAAAATTTGCACAGCCTGGCGAAGAAGCGGCTCCAAAGAGGTGCACCCGCATCCGATAGTCTACTGGCGCTTCATTCAAGTCATCGTTGGGCCACCACAGGAACCTGAGGTAGTTGCGATGCTGAGGGGCGACGTGAAACTGGTGGAACATGCGCTCGACGTCACATGAAACAGCCACAGGATGGAGACGGAATCGGCAGAGCACTCCCACAAGGGAGTTCATCAAGTCAGGTCCGCAAAGCAGAAAGTCATTGAGAGATGCGCCCTGGCATTTCGCTGCACAGTCAAAAACAACCCGCACTTTCCCAGGCTTGTTGGGGTTGTATACGCCATGGTGGGGAATGTACCAGACACTGCCAGGTGTGACGTCATCATCGTTAACTTGCTCTGCGTCACGTCGTTCCAGCATCTGTTGTACAAACTCCCTGTAGAGTCGAAAGTGCTCTGGGTTTGACACGAACTTCTGCCTCAGGCTAGTCAGTCTTCGCAGAGCCAGGCGTCGATTATGTGGCAGACAGGGTTCTCCGTCCTTGAATGGCAATGGCATCTGATAGTGCCCTTCTTCATTCACCCTGATTCCCTCAGAGAGAATCTGGACGAACTTAAGGTCTTCTTGGGAGGTTGGGTTTTCATCAGCCTCGGGACACGCAAAATCACGCTCCATCGACGCGATCAACTGTTCGTTAGTGCGGTCCTTCGTTCTAAAGCACAGTGCTCCGTTTTTGGCAGGCAGTGTTCGAGCATCAGTGCTTACTGTCGTAGGCCTCGTCACCTTCATTTCCCCGACAACTCCCCAACCCAGACGAGTTCGCTGGGCATACGGTTGACCAGGTTCGCCACACTCGACTTCAAGGGGGCGCAATGCTTCAGACACGTTTACGCCCAACAAAAGACCTATGGGGGCGTCGTACAAGTCGTGAAAGTGCGAGCTCAGATGTTGTAGATGGGGAATGGAGTCGACCGTCTGGCGTGTAGGGATCTGCCCTTTGTCAACACAAAGTTCTCTCTGGGAATAGGCCATGGGAATCTCGATGGTCTCATTGGAATCGAAGGCTCGCACGCAGAGGTCAGTGCAGGATTTGCATTCGATGCTTGCTCTGTCTGACGTCAGCGTTCTCAGCGTCAAGAGCGACTCTCGAGTGTTCAGGTTGAGCTTCTCCATCACCGGCTCGATGATGAAGGACGTGTCACTCATAGTGTCCAGCATAGCGTAGACCAGTACCTCGTTTTCAGGCTCTTCTTTGGAGGACACGTACACGGGCATGTACAGAGAGTATAAACGAGCCTCGACGTGCTGCCCCACCATGTGGTTCGACACCGTTGAGCTGGAGGCAGGATTCCTCTCATAGTGTGAACCGTGCAGCGTTTTGACTTCTGCTGCCTCTTGATCTCCACTCCGTCTGTGAAGGGGCTGTTGTTTGGGTGTGTAGTTGGGATCATGCATTATGGTCGCGTGCTTTGCTTTACACGTCCCACACACAACTTTGGAGAAGCAGCCTTTGGCGGCATGGAAGCCTTTCAAACATTTGAAGCACAGCCGTTTCTTCTTGGCAAACTCCTTCCTCTCTTCAAATGGCTTCTTGGCTAGCTTCGCGCAGTCCACAGTGAAATGGCTGTTTTCACAGAACAAGCATTTTCCTCTGTAGTCGGATGCCTGCTGTTCAGGTTGAAATCCAGAGACGTTGCTCGTCACCGGATGCGAGTCGTTCTGCCCGCCGCTGACCTCGGACGTGACGAAAGTTTGGCCATGCTTGTCCTTGTAAGCGATTCGATTATCGCCACCAGAAGGTTTCTTCGCCTTGGACAACAGGTCGGCTTCTTTCAAGGCATCGCTCTGCTTTTCCAAGAACTTAACAAAGTCGGCCAATGGCGGGTAAGCTCCGTGTAGCTCCTTGTGATCAGACACCCGCCGTCCCCATGCAATGCAGAGTACGTCGGGCAGCTTGCGGGCCAGACTTCTGATTTGACCAGGGTCCTCGAGAATGCCCAGCCCTGTCACCCTCTTAGACATTGTGTGACACTGTCTGACGTAGTCGGCGAAATCTCTCAGGGAGCTGACGTCCTTATTCTTCACGTCCGGCCAGGCTGTCAGTTTATCTTTCATGGCCTCAGCGATAGCATAATGCTCCCCAAACCGCCTCTTCAGGATCTCCAGCGCGCTGTTGTAGGATTCTTCGCCAAGGTCGTAATACAGATCGCCCACGGCCGTCTTAGCCGGACCATCAATGAAATCACGGAGAATCAACATCTTGTCCTTGACGTCCACGGCCTCATTTCTCACCAGATGAGAAAAGGCTGCAATCCAGGCCGGGTACTGCAGCGGATCACCCTTAAAGATCGGAGGCTTGGGCACTGGGAGCCTGGCGATAGTTAGAGCGTCGGCAATCGACTTCGCCAGGTTGTCATCGCGTGGTGCGCTGGAAAAGGTATTGCTGTCATGGTGGCTGTAGTATGAGGGAGGATACCGCTGGGTACTTTCATAAGGTTGCGTCAGTGATGGCGGACAGCAACCCATGGCAGTCTGTGACACGAATGGAGCAGCCTCGACGTTCAGTCTTTCGCTCTTCTTAACGTGTGGCACCTGGTGCATCGAAGGAATGTAGAGCGTGTTGCGCGGGTGCTGTACGAGGCTATACTCACGCGAACTGGAGACGGGGCCATGGTATCCCTCAGCCTGCTGTATATTGTCGTCAACCCGTTGGTTACGCATTTTGTGCCCATCATCACGGTGGTTCGGAGGGTTATGAACTACAATTGGGCGATTCAAGTCAGTCTGACGAGCTGAGTCTGCCTCGAACTGTTGGGCCCTGGTTCCTGTCCCAAATCTCGGCACGTGTCTCTCAACATTAACAGCGGCGTTTGCTTGGGCAGGCAGGTACACCCTCGTGTTTTCGTTGAACCGTGGCGCTCGCCGCTCATCGTAGTCGGTGCCTTCATAGTGTCCGTGAGTGGGTACTGCAACGTTAGCTGAGGTGGCTGTGTAATCGTCTTGCCGCCTCATGTAGAGATCGTAAACAGGGTTCACCTTTTGTAATGAACCGAGGGTCGATTCCACTTCTTGGCTCTGTGCATCGTCTTCAAGAATCATTAATGCAGCATTCGCTGCGTCCAGTTCCGCCTGTATCTTCACCCTCTCTTCCTCCACTTTCAGCTGGCTTAATTGTCTCTCCGTTTCATGTCGTTTCTTTGTCTGTTCAATTTCACGCTCATCCTTCTCGATTTCTTCCTTTAACTTCCTTTGCCTTTCCTCCTCCTTTCGCCGAGCCTGCTCCACTTCTTCCCTTAGCTTTCTTTGCCTTTCCTCCTCCTTTCGCCGAGCCTGCTCCACTTCTTCCCTTAGCTTTCTTTGTCTTTCCTGCTGTCTTAGCTGGCATTGTTCGAGCTCCATTTGATGGTGGAGAACATTTTGTTGTTGTTGCATTTCAGCTACTCTTGCTGCGGCGTCACGCGCAATTTCGAGAGCGGTCGCCTGAGATTGCGCTGATTTACGCTGAGAAGACAAGGAGGAGTGAGTCTTATTGGAGCCGGCAGCGAGCGAGGACCTGGCTCCAGCGCGTGATCGTTCAATGGAGTGACCACCAGTGGCAACGGAAACGTTGTCTGAACCCTTCGCTGCGTTATCGGTGGAAGAGGGATGGTCTCTTTGTTGAACCTGGCCTGCTTCATTAGTTTGACGTTGGCGTTGTGAAATGGCGGGTCGTTGTAAGTCTTCTGGCGACTGTTGAGACTCCTTTTTTACTAAATCTGCATGAGAGGTGAAAACGGGCCAATCGTCAGAAGTACTCGCCTCATTGTCGCCGGCCCGTGGCTCTGAAGTCGATACAATACCCTCTTCGCTTTCCATGTTGAATAGACGCCGAAAGAAGAAGCTGGGAGGCAACTTGGCGTCGTTCGTTGGTGGTTGCCTCCGGGCTTAAATAGTTGTTACTGTGATCGCGACGGTAAATGTGGGACCGACCTCCTTCTTCCTTCTTAGCAGGCTGTTATGACGCAGGACAATTCGGTACGGTAGATCTTCATTTAATGTTGCATCAATTCACGTTCAGCATCTGGGCCCGTTAACCTTTGCGTGAATCAT
>JAWQFJ010023816.1:10000-14020 GCA_034096865.1 Theodoxus fluviatilis | reverse complement strand
CTGGTGGTGATGGCAGTGATGGTGGTAATGGCGGTGGTACTGCTGGTGGTGGCGGCGGTGGTAGTGATGGTAGTGCTAGTAGTAACATTGGTGGTGACGTTGATGATGGTAATGGCAGTGATGGTAGAGGTGATAGTAATATAGGCGTTGTCGGTAATGATGGTTGTGGCAGTAATGGTAGTGTTGTACTGGCATTGATGGTGACGGTGATGGCGGTGCGGCAATGTTAGTAGTAGTATTAGTGGTGATGATGGTGGTGGCCATGGTAGTAGTGGTATTGGGGGTGATGATGGTGGTGGCAATGATGGAAGTGTTGTTGTGGCATTGGTGGTGACGATGATGATGGTGGTGGCAATGGTAGTAGTGGTATTGGTGGTAATGATGGTGGTGGCAATGGTAGTAGTGGTATTGGTGGTGATGATGGTGGTGGCCATGGTAGTAGTGGTATTGGTGGTGATGATGGTGGTGGCCATGGTAGTAGTAGTATTGGCGGTGATGGTGGTGGTGGCAATGATGGAAGTGTTGTAGTGGCATTGGTGGTGATGTTGGTGGTGGCAATGGTAGTAGTTGTATTGGTGGTGATGATGGTGGTGGCCATGGTAATAGTGGTATTGATGGTGATGATGGTGGTGGCAATGATGGAAGTGTTGTAGTGGCATTGGTGGTGACGATGGTGATGGTGGTGGCCATGGTAGTAGTGGTATTGGTGGTGATGGTGGTGATGGCCATGGTAGTAGTGGTATTGGTGGTAATGATGGTGGTGGCCATGGTAGTAGTGGTATTGGTGGTGATGATGGTGGTGGCCATGGTAGTAGTGGTATTGGTGGTAATGATGGTGGTGGCAATGGTAGTAGTGGTATTGGTGGTAATGATGGTGGTGGCCATGGTAGTAGTGGTATTGGTGGTAATGATGGTGGTGGCCATGGTAGTAGTGGTATTGGTGGTAATGATGGTGGTGGCCATGGTAGTAGTGGTATTGGTGGTAATGATGGTGGTGGCCATGGTAGTAGTGGTATTGGTGGTAATGATGGTGGTGGCCATGGTAGTAGTGGTATTGGTGGTGATGGAGGTGGCAATGGTAGTAGTGGTATTGGTGGTAATGATGGTGGTGGCCATGGTAGTAGTGGTATTGGTGGTAATGATGGTGGTGGCCATGGTAGTAGTGGTATTGGTGGTAATGATGGTGGTGGCCATGGTAGTAGTGGTATTGGTGGTAATGATGGTGGTGGCCATGGTAGTAGTGATATTGGTGGTGATGGTGGTGATGGCCATGGTAGTAGTGGTATTGGTGGTAATGATGGTGGTGGCAGTGATGGGAGTGTTGTAGTGGCATTGGTGGTGATGTTGGTGGTGGCAATGGTAGTAGTGGTATTGGTGGTGATGATGGTGGTGGCCATGGTAGTAGTAGTATTGGTGGTGATGATGGTGGTGGCCATGGTAGTAGTGGTATTGGTGGTAATGATGGTGGTGGCCATGGTAGTAGTGGTATTGGTGGTAATGATGGTGGTGGCCATGGTAGTAGTGGTATTGGTGGTAATGATGGTGGTGGCCATGGTAGTAGTGATATTGGTGGTGATGGTGGTGATGGCCATGGTAGTAGTGGTATTGGTGGTGATGATGGTGGTGGCAGTGATGGGAGTGTTGTAGTGACATTGGTGGTGATGATGGTGGTGGCAATGGTAGTAGTGGTATTGGTGGTGATGATGGTGGTGGCCATGGTAATAGTGGTATTGATGGTAATGATGGTGGTGGCAATGATGGAAGTGTTGTAGTGGCATTGGTGGTGACGATGGTGATGGTGGTGGCCATGGTAGTAGTGGTATTGGTGGTAATGATGGTGGTGGCAATGGTAGTAGTGGTATTGGTGGTAATGATGGTGGTGGCCATGGTAGTAGTGGTATTGGTGGTAATGATGGTGGTGGCCATGGTAGTAGTGGTATTGGTGGTGATGGTGGTGATGGCCATGGTAGTAGTGGTATTGGTGGTAATGATGGTGGTGGCCATGGTAGTAGTGGTATTGGTGGTAATGATGGTGGTGGCAATGGTAGTAGTTGTATTGGTGGTGATGATAGTGGTGGCACTGGTTGTTGTGGAATTTGTGGTGATGGCGGTGGTGGCAGTAATACTAATAGTAGTGGAGTTGGTGGTGACGGTGATGATGATGGTGGCAATGGTAGTAGTGGTATTGATGGTGATGATGGTGGTGACGGCGGTGATGGGACTGCTGTAGTGGTATTGGTTGTGACAGTGATGATGGTAGTGATATTGATAGTGGTGACGGTGATAATGGTGATGACAGTGATAATAGTGTTGTAGTAGTATGTGTGGTAACTGTAGTGATGGTAGTGAAATTGATGGTGATGATGGTGGTGACAGTGATGGTAGTGCTGTAGTGGTACTGAGTGGTGACGGTGATGATGGTGATGTTGATGGTAGTAGTTTTGGTGGAAATAGTTGAGGCGGCAATGGATATTGTGGTTTAGGTGCTGGAAGTAGTGGTAGTGAGTGTGATGTAGTGGTGACAATTGTAAGTGGTAGTAGTAATGATAACAGTAATGATAATGGTGGTGATGGTGGTGATGGTGGGGGATGGGTGGGGGGAGTGAGGGTGGTGGTGGTGGGGTGGTGGTGGGGTCGCTGTGGTAATGGTGTTAGCGGCGACGATTGTGAGATGGCGGTAACTGGTGATAGCATCTATGGATACAGTCGATGGTATGCACGGCGGTGAGGACTGAAATGAAAGAAGCTACTCCCTAGGACAACAATAAGATAGGGTGAAATATCATTAAAGGAAAACTTGTTATGAATCAGATTAAATTGGACTTTGTGTTCACTGAGTTGAAGAAGTCAGTATGTAATGCTGATGCCACTTATGCGATTAGGTAATGGGTGAGAATGAGAGGAATGCATGTGTAAAAATGGTGTTAAGGCGGGCTGATATATTTACATAGGATACAACGGTAGAGCTTCCTTTAGCGGGCCACGCGAGTGGACTCGTCCAAGGAAAGGGGTGCTTGAAGTTGACGTGCTTCACCACGTGACGGGCCACATCACCCCATTGGCTGAGATTTGCTGTGTATTCACATCGGCGTTTAGGATTCAAGCATTCCATCTACAGTGAATACTAGAATTAATATAACTAAATGAAGTTTCCCTTAACTCAAAAGAAAGTAAACAGATATAACACCCCCCCCCCCCCCCCCCCAAATTCGTGCCCTGACGGCAGCAGCAGTATCGGGGTCAGCTCCATTGTCAGTTTGCACGACATGTGCCAAACGTAACCTTGACTTATCAAACAACGCAGCAAAAAGTGTGCGCGCACACAAAATGATTCCACGATCTACCCTTGCTTCAGATTTGATTACAATGGCAGCTGTCGTGAATCCCAAATACAGTGACTTCACAAAAAGCCACACAGTGAATAGCATATAAAATGAATTCATATGGTATAAAATCAATGGATTGCATAAAGATCAATTCACAACAGACGAAAACAGCGAATCGCAACTAAAGAAGCTGAAACAGGTAACTGCATACACAGCAAATTCACCGAACCCTACTCTGTGACTCGTAAACTGATCGAATTCAGACGATGTTGAAACGCGGCTAACAAACACAACACATTCACAAAAGGCCACAACACTCAAAATTAACATTGTACTGGATAGCATCAAAACCAAAACTCGCTACAAGTCAAGCGTGTAGCACTGAGCACAAAGACAGCCACTTGTCCAACCTCATAGAAAAATTACTGTGACACATATCAAACCTAGAAGCAAACATTTACTTTACACAACGGGGAGTGTAGCCATATGTCAAGCTAGAAAAACAGGGGCGGGCTCGTCGGACACTGCGAGCGTTTTATTTTTGGGTAGATTACAGTCAAATGAATAGCACGACCACAGGAGATGCAGTGCCGAGTCCTACGCAGACGGCGTGAAATAAAAGCGTGGAGGCTGCACGGAATGAGAATAAACAGTTGGTATGTATGATAACACCCGCAATTACACCGTCAATATG
>JAWQFJ010023816.1:0-5000 GCA_034096865.1 Theodoxus fluviatilis | reverse complement strand
ACCGGCGTGTTCTACCCACCAGATTAAGTGGATCAGATGTTCAACCAGGCCATTTCGACGGGACTCAAGGACGTTGAATTGCGCTTGAAAGTACAAGAATTGATAAAAGAATATATAAAAACGGCGTGAACGGCTCAATTCAAGAAAGTGTGCCTTTGTGGTACTTGTTACATCTGCGTGTCTGTCTGTGTGTCTGTCTGTGTGTCTGTGTGTCTGTCTGTCTGTCTGCCTGCCTGCCTGCCTGCCTGCCTGCCTGCCTGCCTGCCTGTCTGTCTGTCTGTCTGTCTGTGTATCTGTCAGTGTGTCTGTCTGTCTGTCTGTGTGTCTCTCTGTCTGTCTGTCTGTCTGTCTGTGTGTCTGTCTGTGTGTCTGTCTGTCTGTCTGTGTGTCTGTCTGTCTGTCTGTCTGTCTGTCTGTCTGTCTGTCTGTCTGTCTGTCTGTCTGTCTGTCTGTCTGTCTGTGTGTCTGTCTGTCTGTCTGTGTGTCTGTCTGTCTGTCTGTCTGTCTAGATCTACATTTACTTCACCGCAGTGGAAATTCCTCTTAATAGGCTTCTTCTGAGCTTAATTCCTCGAACAAAGGTTGACGATCTGGAGAAAAAAACCTTGGATAAGCTTTAACATTGGCCTTAGCTTCACCCCCGCACTAAACAGTATGCCAGCCTCCGTAGCCTTTGTTACTTCTGTTACTCTTATGTGTCTAAATTGCCAAAAGTCTGTATTTTTCACATCTCCGATGAGTCTATTCCCTGTACTTTTGGTTAAAATACGGAAACCAATATTGTAATTTTCGAATGAAAAAATAAACCACAGGTCCCCCCCTCCTCCCCCCCCCCCCCCCCCCCCCCAGTGGACACACGCACGCACGCACACGCAAACGCACAAGCGCGCGCGCGCTCTAAAGACGGTGGCTGCATCATTATTGCTGACAAAGCCACGCCACTGTTAGGTTACTAAGCGCGAAGAACAATCGATTGAACCATTCGGAATGAAGCTTCTGTTTAAACCTTCTCTTTGAAAATTGATGAGCGAACAAAACACATTATCGCAGAAAGAAAGTCTCAAATTGGAAGCTTAATCCCGAGATGTAGCAATTGAATTCATTCATACGCCTAATTAATCAGTTGCATTTTTCACAAACCTTTTGTGTACATCCAAATGTATAACACCAAGAGTTGTTTTCTAAAAGTTAAGGACGCCTTTCTTGAAAAAAAAACCACACTCACTTTTGATATTTGTCACTAAAATTATTCACGGGGTTTCAAACAGCAGACAGAACGATAAAATTTCGAAAGGCACCAACTTGTGAAGCAACTACGAGAAACTGCATTGCACTTCGCTCACCCTCCTCTAAGAACATTGTTTCTCTCTCCATCTTTCATTAACAGACTGTTTGGCCCAAATAATCAATCTTACCTGGCAGGACTCCACAATTATGTTCTGTACTGTATTATTTCATGTTGAAAATATGCGGAGCATGAAAGATTTGCTAGCGACTTCCATAACCATTTTGGTTTGAAAACAAGACACGTGGCACAGGAGATGAATGGAATTTTCCTGCCTATCACGAAACTCACTAGAATTGGTTAGGGTAAGTGCAAGTCAAGCCTCGATTTCCCTACCTGTCCGCCTCTTACAGCTCGGGCAGGACACGTGTGGGTCCTCTTCTTACCCCCAGCACGCAGGACACGTGTGGGGCCTCTTCTTACCCCCAGCACGCAGGGGACGTGTGGGGCCTCTTCTTACCCCCAGCACGCAGGACACGTGTGGGGCCTCTTCTTACCCCCAGCACGCAGGGTCCTCTTCTTACCCCCAGCACGCAGGGTCCTCTTCTTACCCCCAGCACGCAGGACACGCGTGGGGCCTCTTCTTACCCCGAGCACGCAGGGGGCCTCTTCTTACCCCCAGCGCGCTGGGGGCCTCTTCTTACCCCCAGCACGCAGGACACGCGTGGGGCCTCTTCTTACCCCCAGCACGCAGGGGGCCTCTTCTTACCCCCAGCACGCAGGACACGTGTGGGGCCTCTTCTTACCCCCAGCACGCAGGGGACGCATGGGGCCTCTTCTTACCCCCAGCACGCAGGGGGCCTCTTCTTACCCCCAGCGCGCAGGGGGCCTCTTCTTACCCCCAGCACGCAGGACACGTGTGGGGCCTCTTCTTACCCCCAGCACGCAGGACACGTGTGGGGCCTCTTCTTATCCCCAGCACGCAGGGTCCTCTTCTTACCCCCAGTACGCAGGACACGTGTGGGGCCTCTTCTTACCCCCAGCACGCAGGACACGTGTGGGGCCTCTTCTTACCCCCAGCACGCAGGGGGCCTCTTCTTACCCCCAGCACGCAGGACACGTGTGGGGCCTCTTCTTATCCCCAGCACGCAGGACACGTGTGGGGCCTCTTCTTACCCCCAGCACGCAGGACACGCGTGGGGCCTCTTCTTACTCCCAGCACGCAGGGGGCCTCTTCTTACCCCCAGTACGCAGGACACGCGTGGGGCCTCTTCTTACCCCCAGCACGCAGGACACGCGTGGGGCCTCTTCTTACTCCCAGCACGCAGGGGGCCTCTTCTTACCCCCAGTACGCAGGACACGTGTGGGGCCTCTTCTTACCCTCAGCACGCAGGGGACGCGTGGGGCCTCTTCTTACCCCCAGCACGCAGAACACGTGTGGGGCCTCTTCTTACCCCCAGCACGCAGGACACGTGTGGGGCCTCTTCTTACCCCCAGCACGCAGGACACGTGTGGGGGGCCTCTTCTTACCCCCAGCACGCAGGACACGTGTGGGGCCTCTTCTTACCCCCAGCACGCAGAACTCGTGTGGGGCCTCTTCTTACCCCCAGCACGCAGAACTCGTGTGGGGCCTCTTCTTACCCCCAGCACGCAGGACACGTGTGGGGCCTCTTCTTACCCCCAGCACGCAGAACTCGTGTGGGGCCTCTTCTTACCCCCAGCACGCAGGACACGTGTGGCCTCTTCTTACCCCCAGCACGCAGGACACGTGTGGGGCCTCTTCTTACCCCCAGCACGCAGGACACGTGTGGGACCTCTTCTTACCCTCAGCACGCAGGGGACGCGTGGGGCCTCTTCTTACCCCCAGCACGCAGAACTCGTGTGGGGCCTCTTCTTACCCCCAGCACGCAGGACACGTGTGGGGGGGCCTCTTCTTACCCCCAGCACGCAGGACACGTGTGGGGCCTCTTCTTACCCCCAGCACGCAGGGGACGCGTGGGGCCTCTTCTTACCCCCAGCACGCAGGACACGTGTGGGGCCTCTTCTTACCCCCAGCACGCAGGGGACGCGTGGGGCCTCTTCTTACCCCCAGCACGCAGGGGACGCGTGTGGGGCCTCTTCTTACCCCCAGCACGCAGGACACGTGTGGGGCCTCTTCTTACCCCCAGCACGCAGGACACGTGTGGGGGGCCTCTTCTTACCCCCAGCACGCAGGACACGTGTGGGGGGCCTCTTCTTACCCCCAGCACGCAGGGGACGCGACGCAGAAAGATCGTACTGAAACGAATACCTCCGTGAATGTTCATCACAGTTAGTACTGCCTTTTGCTGAGTACAAGAAATCAACACGTCCCGAGAGGTCATTTACTTCTTGTTCGCATTCAGACACAGATTTAAAGAAAAACTCCACTGTGAATGAACTTCATGTGGGAGACGCAGCGACGGGGTTTGGGGACTGAGACTCTTCTCTTCGTTTGGGAGTCCATGCATCTTCGGAACAGGTGACTCCAGACAACCTCTCCTTCAGCCTGAAGCCTCATGCCACAGAAGATGGATTCTTGCTTCTTTTAACTGTGTGCCTTAAATATTAAAGAGGATTCCACCCGCCAAAGGCTAAGCGAAGCACATCTGCCCTAACTGAAGCTGTGTGGCAGGTAGTCCTCGATGCAAAAGGTGCTGCTGGACGGTGATCCTGTCGTTGGCAAGGGTGCACTTTTAAGAGGGCGTCACCGTGTTAGTGGAACAACAACAACATGTGCAATTAACAAGGACAACATGGACAACATCGAAGGCGAAAGCAATGACAGCAGCAGCGGCGGCGGTGACAGCAGTAGCAGCAACAGTCGCTGCAGTAACAATAACAAGAAATGCATCAAGCACAACTCTCTCTCTCTCTCTCTCTCTCTCTCTCTCTCTCTCTCTCTCTCTCTCTTTCTCTTTCTAACACACAGACGCACGCACGCGCGCGCGCACGCGCACGCACACACACTACATGCACACTCACACACGCGCACGCACACACACCCACACACAAACTCACACACACACACACACACACACACAAACTCACACACACACACACACACACACACACACACACACACACACACACACACACACACACACACACACACACACACACTCACACACACACACACGCCCGCCCGCAGCCCTGTGTGGTTCAATAATCTTACTGCCTGCTTTTTCACCTCACCCACTTACCCACCCTGACCCTACCACATCCTTTTCTATTATAATGCTGTCTTGCTTCCCAGGTTAAAATCTGCCGTGCTTGTATCTTGTCGCGAGCGGCGTCAGTGATGACGTGGGTCGGCTGGCCTGAGACGTTTTCTTGGACGAGAAGGACGTTGAAATCCGTGAGACGGACACCAAAGCGTGAAGGGGTCTTTTCTCATCCACGCTGCGAGAACTTGTCGAATGCAAATGTTACACTCGTGTAGCAGATTTCTTAGTGACAGTGAAATTGACTGACAACGGTGGTGACGTCAACTGGTGTAATAGACACAGCCTGAGACAATGATATCTATTATTCATGGTCGCAGAAAACTGCAATATGATGGAGAAAGGGAGAGAGAGAGAGAGAGAGAGAGAGAGAGAGAGAGAGAAGAGAGAGACAGACAGACAGACAGACGGACCGAGAGACAGAGACAGAAAGAGAGACACAGACAGACAGAGAGACATAGACAGACAGACATAGACAGAGAGTGAGAGAGAGAGAACGTAAAACGAACAAACAAATGAGTTTATTGTGGGGG
>JAWQFJ010023814.1:7500-15739 GCA_034096865.1 Theodoxus fluviatilis | reverse complement strand
TCTATGTATGTCTGTCTCTATGTCTCCATGTCTGTCAGTCTCTGTCTCTGTCTGTCTGTCTGTCTGTCTGTCTGTCTGTCTGTCTGTCTGTCTGTCTGTCTGTCTGTCTGTCTGTCTGTCTGTCTGTCTGTCTGTCTGTCTGTCTGTCTGTCTCTCTCTCTCTCTCTCTCTCTCTCTGTGTCTCTGTCTCTATGTATGTCTGTCTCTATGTCTCCATGTCTGTCTCTGTCTCTGTCTGTCTGTCTGTCTGTCTGTCTGTCTGTATGTCTGTCTGTCTGTCTGTCTGTCTGTCTGTCTGTCTGTCTGTCTGTCTGTCTATCTGCCTGTCTGTCTGTCTGTCTGTCTGTCTGTCTGTCTGTCTGTCTCTCTCATATTCTGGTCAAAGGTAAGATTCATAACGTGCAAAAGAGCATCTTCACCAGAAACTGAAATGACAGTATGAAAAAACTACTTTGAACAAATGTTTCAGGGCGGCGTAGATAGACCAGAGGAACAAGTAATCGATACAGGAAAACTAGTAGAACATCCTGAACTTGACTCTCAAATCACTTCAGATGAGGTACGCATAGCTATTGGAAACGTCCAAAGAAAAAAGTCTCCCAGGTTTGATGGCATTCCTTCACTTCTTCACTTCACTTGTCCCTTAGTCTGGACGACCGTTGGGGCACCACAGATGATCTGGCAACCAGCTCTCTCCATTCCTCTCGCCTCTCGGACTGTCTCAAGGCTTCGCTGAGCCTCATCCCTGTCCACTCTGAGATGTTGTACTCCCATCTTTTCCTTTGTCTGCCTCTCCTCCTCCCTCCTTTTACTGTGCCTTGTAGCACAGTCTTGGCAAAGCGCTGACGATCGTGAGACGTGCCCATACCACTTTAGTTTGCGTCTTTTCACAGTGGTCAGTAGTTCTCCATGGCGCTCGATGGCTTGCCTGATTCTATTTCGGACTTCCTCGTTTGTGATGCGGTCCTTATAGGAAATGCCGAGGAGTCGTCGAAAGCATCTCATTTCCATGGCATGTATCCTTCTCTCCAAGCCAGCTGTTAGTGTCCATGACTAACAGGCATACAGAAATATGGACATGACCAGGGCGCGCATCAGTCTGATCTTTGAGCTGAAGACTATGTTCCTGTCCTTCCAGATGGTCTTGAGTTTGTGAGTGCTGCTGTGGTGTGAGCAATTCTGGCGAGTATTTCAGGTTTGGATCCTGCATCTGTGACAATTGCTTCCAGGGATTTGAAGCTGTTGACGGTTTCCAGTTTCTCGCCACAGACCTTGATGTCAGTGCTGATGCCGTTGGTGTGGGTGGTCATTAGTTTGGTCTTCACTGCACTAATCTGCATGCCAACGTTTGTGGAGGTTATGTCTAAGCGCTCCACTAAGTTCTCCAGCTCCTTTTCACTTCCGGCCAGGCCATCTATGTCGTCAGCAAAACGTAAGTTTGTGATTGTTCTGCCGCCAATGCTGACTGCCCCCTCGTGGTATATTAGGGCGTCAGTCATTATTCTTTCCAGGAAGATGTTGAAGAGGGTGGGAGAGAGCAAACAGTTTTGTCTCACTCCGACTGTGGTTCTGAACCAGTCTCCAATGCTGCTGTTGAAGAGTACGGCACTTGTGGCATTGTCACACCATTGTCATTGGCATTGCTGGTGAATGCTATAAAACGGCATGTAACAAAACCACACCTTTTCTAACTAAGCTGTTCAACATCCTGTATGAGTCCCACTACATCCCTAATAGTTGGGTAAATTCCTTCATAATACCAATGTACAAAAAGAGTGTAAACACTGATCCAGACAATTACCAAGTTAATCTCTTCTGCCTATTGTCAGTAAGGTTTTTTCATCCATACTTACAAAACGTTTCCGAAACTGGTTAGAAAGCGAGTGTAAAATGTGTGCCGAACGGGCGGGTTTCCGGCCAGATCACTCAACCATTGACGACGTTTTTACCCTGCATTCCATGGCAACGAAACATGTGCACTCAATGGTAAAGGCAGAGGCAAACTGTACGTAGCCTTTGTAGATTACAGGAAAGCTTTTGACTCTGCCAACCGCGAACAGCTGGGGAAGATGCTGCAACGTAGCAGTTTGTCGACTAAATTACTAAACATGTTGAAAGCTATGTACTCTGAAGTTCCGTCCTGCGTTCGATGGAACCAGCAACTCTCTGAATTCTTCCAGTGTCCCCTTAACGTGAAACAGGGGGTAAAAGAGAGCACGTCCAACTTTCTTATAGACATGAATACTGCAGTGAACTATGTCAGAGCATACGGAAAACATGCTGTCCAGACTCTACCAGGCATGGCAGAGATAAATACACGCCTTACTGTTTGCCGACGACGTTGTTCTTCTGTCGACAACATTTAGTGGACCACAAAATTAGATTAACTCCCTCGTTAGTGCCTTAGAATGGATGGATGGATGGAGTTTAAGGGCCTCTCAGCCTTGTAGGCTATGTAAGGCCACAACGTTGATAAACATCCACTAGTGCCTTAGAAACCCTTGGTCTCCAAGTCAATATCGTTAAGACTAAGTTGATGGTCTTTAGAAGGGGTGAACATCTGGCAGAAGAAGAAAGATGGTATCATAATCACACAAGGCTGGATGTAGTAAATAGATTTTAAAAACATCTAGGTTCACCTCCAAGCTTTCGGAAAATGCTTCTTTAAAAGATATTGCCATAGGGGCAAACAGAAAATAGTTCAAATAATGAAAGCGATGTGGATGTTGTATGATACTAGTTTTGCAGTATTCACGAAACTCTTTTATGTGGAGATCTATCATATAGTCTTCCTTGTTGTATGGTGCAGAAATATGGGGTGTAAAGAGCCAGAAGTAGTTGAAAAGGTGCACGTCTTTGCCAGTAAAAAATTCCTAGGGTGAGACATTAGAGCGCCAAATCATTTTGCACATGGTGATTTGGGTAGATACCCCTTATTAATTAACAACACCATTAGAACAGTTAAATACTGGCTAAGAGTATCAAAGATGCCGTTCTTTAGACTAGCTGTGTAATGTTGCAAAACTCCAATTTGCCCAACAACAAGAGCTGATCCTGCTTGGTTAAAATACTTTGTGTAAGCTAGGTTATATATAGGTGTGGTTGAACGGAGGTGTAGGGAACGAAAAACAGTTTCAGCATCAACGGATTGTCGGTGTATTCTGACATCAAAAATGTATTTGGTCAGGAAACATACCTAACTTCTCTGACCATTAAAAGGTTAAAAAGTGTAGAAATGCATTCGTGCGCTTTAGAATAGGCATTAATGCACAAAAGTCAATCAACGTTATGATTACAATGAAGCAAGGGACTAAACGTGGACATTCTGTAACGAGCTACAACATGAGAGACATTTTCTGTAAATATATCAGTAAATATGCCGATCGCAGAGAGAGGCACATAATACGTCATGTACAATTAGGTAGAGATTGTAGCTTTCTTCTAAATGGTACAATAACCGGATATCAAAAGATGGAGTACATATATCATGCTCTGAGGAGTAGAGAAAAGGGATGTGCCAGCTATGTAGCAGACTCATTGATGCATTGAGCTGCTACATGATTTGATTTTTGATCCGTGTATGAAAATATGAAATATACATGTCGATGTACTATTGATTTTCAATGGGTAGTCGGACTTAGACTTAGACTTAGTCCTCTTCGCTCCGGTCGGAGCATAGGGCCTTCACTGCAAGTCTCCACCTCTGTCTGTCTTGGGCTGCCCTCTTCGCCTCTCCCCAGGTCATCCGGACTGTCCTCAGCTCTGCTTGTAGGGTTCTTTTCCAGGTCAGTGCTGGTCTACCACGCTTCCGTTTACCCTGGGGGTTCCAGTCCAAGGCGTGGCGTGGAATGCTGGCATCGTTTCTGCGCAGGGTGTGCCAGATCCACTTCCATTGCCTTCTTTGGATGACGTTGACGATCGGCTCCTGCCTGGTACGTTGCCAGAGTTCATTGTTGGAGATTCTTTCTGGCCATCTGATACGCAGGATCTGGCGGAGGCAGGTGTTGATGAAGACTTGTAGCTTGTGGCCGATGCTCTTGGTAGTTCCCGACCGGTGTTGCTGTCTCCTAACTTGGCGTTAAAGTCACCTTGGACAATGGTGATGTCTCTGTTTGGAGTCCTCTCCACCACACTCTGCAACTGTTCGTAAAACTCCTCCTTGGCCTTTTGTTCTGCTGCGTTGGTCGGTGCGTAGCACTGGATGATAGTCACTTTCTGGAACTTGTAATGGAATCGCGTTGTCAGGACTCTTTCGCTGATGGGTTCCCACTCTATCAGACTTCTACTCGCTCTCTTTGACAGCATCAGGCCGACGCCATTCCTGTGGTTGTCGTCCTCGTTCGGCGGACCCGAATATAGCAGAAGATGCCCTGAAGCCAAGGTGACTTGTCCGGATGATGTCCATCGAACCTCGCTAAGTCCCAGAATGTCTATCCCGTACTTCTCCGCTTCTCGCGCCACTTGCGCTGACTTCCCTGTCTCGTAGAGTGTTCTCACATTCCATAATCCAATCCTTGTCACGGTCTTGGGGAAGAGAAGGTTCATCGGCGAGTCAACTCCCTCTCGGGTTTGGTTGATCCGCTTCATACACTCTCCCCCGGGTCGTATCCCTTTATCATCTGAGGTTTCCTTTGCAGTGTTGGTTTCTGTAGCAAGAAGCGTTTTTCCAGGGTGGGGTTGCTAGCCCCACGCCCAACCCTCCTCCTTTCGCAAACGGGCTTGGGACCGTCTATGGCGGAGTTATTGGGTAGTCGGCCTGTGAATAAAATAACGTTCAGTACAGTTTCAGCTCAGTTTTTTCTCTCTTTCTGTCTGTCTGTCTGTCTGTCTGTCTGTCTGTCTGTCTGTCTGTCTGTCTGTCTGTCTGTCTGTCTGTCTGTCTGTCTGTCTGTCTGTCTGTCTGTCTGTCTGTCTGTCTGTCTGTCTGTCTGTCTGTCTGTCTGTCTGTCTGTCTGTCTGTCTGTCTGTTTGTTTGTCTGTCTGTCTGTCTGTCTGTCTGTCTGTCTGTCTCTATATATGTATGTCTCTCTCTCTCTCTCTCTCTCTCTCTCTCTCTCTCTCTCTCTTTGAGAGAGTCCATTCGCTTCGGGTCGAATCCTTGGTAGGAGAAACTGTACACAACACTATGCATTACTGTTGTTTTATAACTTTCGTCGTGGATCTAAATCCATCTTTTAGTGTGTATATTCATCTATATATTTATCTGTATATTTGAAACATGAGATGGGTCGTCGGCCTGAATAAAAGCTCATTAATCAATCAATCAATCAATCAATCAACAATTAGTTGATCGGTTAATCAGTCAGTCAATCAGTCAGTCAGTCGGTCAATCAGTCAATCAGCCAATCAGTCAATCAATCAATCAATCAACCAATCAATCAATCAATCAATCAATCAATCAATCAATCAATCAATCAATCAATCAATCAATCAATCAATCAATCAATCAATAAATCAATCAATCATTCTCTCCCTGTTTCTCTGTTTCTGTCTCTATTCATGTCTCTGTCTCTATTTCTGTCTGTCTCTCTCTCTGTATGTCTCTCTCTGTCTCTCTGTCTCTCTCGGTCGTTCTCTCTCTCTCTGTGTTTCTGTTCTGTCTCTGTCTCTCTTTTCTCTCTCCCTCTGTCTCTGTTTCTGTCTCTCTCTCTCTCTCTCTCTCTTCTCTCTCTCTCTCTCTCTCTCTCTCTCTCTCTCTCTCTCTTCATCTCTCCCTCTGTTTTTCAGTTTCTGCGTCTCTGTCTCTGTGTCTGTGTGTCTGCCTGCCTGCCTGCCTGCCTGCCTGCCTTCCTGCCTGCCTTCCTGCCTGCCTGCATTCCTGTCTGCCTGCCTGCCTGCCCGCCCGCCTCTCTCTCTCTCTCTCTCTCTCTCTCTCTCTCTCTCTCTCTCTCTCTCTCTCTGTGCGATACTAAAATGGTTGACGCTGGTTGAAATTAGTGTCGTGAACTTATTCACATCGTAAAAGATGTAGATAAAGCGATCAACCGAAAATATACTTTTGCAAGAAATGGTCCAATGAACTGTGAAACATTGCCCTGTTAATCAAAAAGACAGCACACAATGTTGTGTTCGGAACTAATGTCACAAATCAAATGGACGCTTAAACAATGAATTTTCTTGAACAATTGTAACTTGCAGACGTGATGTCACACGCGAAATACACATGTACACAGATCGTATTTCCAATGCTTCTCCGGTTGAAATGCCAAAGAGGATTTTGACACAGAGTTCCTCCAGGACGATTGTGTTTGAGGAAACGGAATTAACTTGCACCTCCACGCCTCAGTGGAATACAGCCTGGCGCCCCTGTGACAACAGCGGCGGTCATCTTGCTCCTTCTCCCCCTGTGGAAGGCCGGCAGCCATGATGGAAAGGGGAGATTACTTATCATCATCACTGTCTCTGTTTCCAAAGCTCGGGGTCGAGCACTGAGGAAGCGCTGAAAGGAGGCCACTACATCACAGTCATAGGGCTCCAGACTGGGCTTTTATCGCAGCACTCCAATCCGCGGTGAGAATTATAAATCGGGAATACTATCTGCGATAATGCATTAACATATCGACCAGCTCTCTCCACCATCCTTCCCCGCTGCTCCCCTAGTAAGCAATTCTTATGCACCCACGAACTCCACTACTAGTCTATCCCTTGTTTTATGACAGTTCAGCATCATCTGTGTTGCAACCTGACAAAATCATCTATCGCAAGGTGAATTGTTTCGTCATGTTATAACAGAGTCAAGTAAAAAATGAGGACAACGGAATACAAGAGAAATAGATAGCTAGACTTTTCGACAAAAATGTTTTCGTCAGGCGTGAGAAGTAAAAACATGTACTTACATCAAAGATTATAGGTTACACAAAGATAGCTCATTAGCTTATTGTTATGAGGATCGAGACACGTTGCGCCCCAAGCGGCTAGAACTATGGGGAAGTAATCACAACGCTTAGAGACATGTAAAAGTGCTTCTTTGTCGACGCGTTTCTGATGCGTTCCGATCATGTTTGTGAATAAATTTACGGTGTGATGTGTAATAAAATGATTTGCTGCAATAATGGGGGTGTTTTGGCTTTGTTTTTTTGTAGCAGGCGTTGTGAAATCGAAATGTGTAACCTATAATCTTTGCTTACATGAGAGCCATTTAAAGCGATAAGCACAAAGCGAATGGATGAAAGAAACAAACGTGCTCACCAACATAATTTACAAATCTAGAAAAGCATTAAATGCATAAAAAGCACGAGCCTTCAGTAAGAAATTTTCGCAATTAAGCCAGGCAATAACTATCCCACGCGCACGCGCACTCACGCACCCGTACACACATGCGGGCGCACGCAAGTACATGTTTACACGTTCGCGCACACGCGCGTACACACACACACATGCACGCACGCACGCACACACACATGCACACGCACACACACTCATGCATGTACACATACACATAAACACACACATCACATGCGCGCGTGCACACACACGCACACACACACGCACACACAAATACACACACGCACGCGCGCGCGCGCACATGCACGCTCTCTCTCTCTCTCTCTCTCTCTCTCTCTCGGTTCGGAGCTTTAAAGCACAAATAGAAGATCAAATTTAGAAAAGGCACATTTGTTTGCATGCAAGCGCTTCCTGAGTATAGACATTAAGTCCCCCAATAGCATGTGCTATGGAGAATTAGGACGACACCCTTTGTTTATCAATAGTACAGTTAGAGCAGTTAAATACTGGATGAGACTTTGTAAAATGTCAGAAAGTAGACTCCCAAAACAGGCTTACTTAATGATGTCAAAAATCAATTTGCCTGAAGGGAGGAACTGGGTACGATCAATCGAAAAAAAATCAAATCTTGGATTCGCATATATATGGCAGAAAGGGGGAACTGTGCATGAAAAGACGTTTTTGCGTTCTCTAAAGCAACGTGTACGTGACTGCTATCAACAAGAATGGTATGAAAAACTCTGCAATAGTGAGAGATTTACCCTCTACCGTTCTTTCAAATCACTACTGCACTGTGAAAGTTATTTTAGTGACATTAACATAAAAAATTCAGGGATGCTTTTGTACGCTTCCGATTGGGTAGCAATGGTCTCAGAGTAACTGTGAGGTCAAGGGTTGAAAATGTAGACTTGCATTGTCCATTTTGTGAGGAGGATGAAACTGAGACTCATTTTTTACTTGAATGCAATGCATATACTGATTTTAGAGAAAAATATATTTCAAGACATGTGTCCAA
>JAWQFJ010023814.1:0-2500 GCA_034096865.1 Theodoxus fluviatilis | reverse complement strand
TGGGAACATGCCACGGTAACTCTGGCTGCCAGATCTCCCGTAGTACAGGGCTTCGTTGTGCTGATTGAGTGGGCTTTGGCAGGGTGATCTGTCTGCTGCCTGCATGTCGTCACTGCCGGCGCAGAGGCGTTCAGAGAACAAGAGAGATATCTGGGGAAGAGGAGCTTTAGCAAGCAAGTAACCACGCTCGTAGATTTCATGCTCGGATGGTTTATTTCAGACTTGTTGATGAATGAATGAAAGGATGAACGAACGAATGAATACACATTGAATAATGTGATGCGTTGACAAACGAACAGAGAACAAAATTAACACGTGTGAAATAAATTAATGAAGGCATGAACGAAAACCAGAAATAAAGATTGAAAGAGATCATGTATTCACCAACAAACAAAGCAAAGATTATGAACGAATGATCGATCGAAAGGACGAATGGCTAAAAGACCTATCACTCATAGCAATGTAAGGTCAGTTGAATCAATGTATCATATGCAACCGCCTATAAAACAAACAGAGAGTACACGCTCAAAAAGGTCATCAGGTCAGATCCAATGAGTATCTCCAGAGTATGCTCTGAAATCTGCAGAGGAGTTAATTAATTAGGAGATGATACTTTGGAAGCGCGCGAACAGATGACATTAAGCGTAAATAGGTGGAATAGGTTGAGCGGCACAAGAAGTGAAAAACTTGTGACAGTGTGCTAGGATACGTAAAGTGAAGCTCAAAAGTGTCTAGAGTACTGAGTCTTGAAAAAACCCCACCTGATCCGAGCCAGTGGAGATAAAGACAAGTGCCTTCCTGTGAAAATTTGAGTGCGTTATTTTACATCTCTGATGGCCACTGCATGTACATTTTCTTCTAACAGTATGAAAATATTGAGACAGAACCCTCACGTTGTACAATAGATCTGGCAAAGCTCCAACAACAGGCCCCCATAATGCAGGTGCTTGCACATGAGGAAAACTAATTAGAAACACCGAAGTGTTGATGGATGTTAAAGACGAGTGTGTGCCGCGGCCTTGGCAATCTTAAAGCCGTCGCACACGGTGCAACAGAAACATGGCATTTAAATTTCTCTGATCTAAAACTTTATTTCGGTGTTTGCACACGGCAAAATTCCTCGAACCTCTCAGCTACACGGCAAGCCATGTAGTGTTATATTTCTCTATCAGTGACCCGAGTACACTCGCACTGCAGACTCCGAGGCACAGTTCAGTTTGAGTAATGTAGGGATTTAAAGAAACAATTGATGTGTTCATCATAAAGCTTTGATAAATCTGTGCTGTTTTATGTTCTGGTTTCTTTGTTGTGTGTTAATAATTCTACCAAGGAGCGTTTTGCATGCGAACCGAAGAAAAAATGGGAAACATCATAGACTTGAGTGAGGGGAAAGAGAGACGGCGAAGGCAAGGAGCATTCCAACTAGCTGACAGGCAGAAGTATTTCACTTGCAATACTTAGAGAATAGAACTGGTCGTAAACCGTGAATTCATTTCTGGTGGCTCAAAAGTCCACAGAAAAATCTGCTCTTACTCAAGTAAATGTGTATATCATGATCCGAAAACTGTTGCTGTTGATCGTGTGCGACAGCCTTTAGAAAATGCACGAGGAATGAGACAGCCGACGGCCCTCCAGGGAAAGCAAGAAAACTCTTGGATACCACCGTGCAATTTCTCAGACAACTGATCTTCTTGTGCGCTAGAGATGACAACTATAAATCAGAGAGAGGTGTTAGCTCTGTGTGTACGCGTGTGTACGTGTGTGCGTTTCCGCGCACGCGCGTTTGTGCATGTACGTACGCGTTTGTGTGTGATTTCCACTACTGTTGCGTCATGAGAAAATATTTTTCAGCATCATCACCTTCCACTGCATTCTATTCCTGGGCATGCCCGTAGGGGTCACTTCATCCAACGGCTACTGCTTTGCATTCCACATGCTGAACATCGTCAACAAAAACCAACTGCTCGGTGGAGTCATCATGGCTCTTACAGACCCTGTTCGACTAAGCTGTCCACACAGATTGCAGATCAGACAAGGAAAAACTAAAGATTTAGTTTCAGTTAAATATTCGCCCAAAATACAAAGCAGCTTCCCTGTGACATATTATCGTCACAGCTGACGGTGACACTAATTAGATTCTCAAAGAGAGGCTGCCCATTGATAAGCTGGAACCTGTGACCTGGAAGCTTTTCAGCAGCTGACGTTGACACTGATGCGTATGCATAATGCACTCCTGCTCTATATAAGGTCGCCGCCCACACACACACTTGCTGATATGAATATTCGTGTATCTCATTTCTGCTTCGTGAACCGTCAGGAATCATTGGGTTAAAGTTCACCATCCACAGGGAAAGTTAAGCTTTTAAATCCGCACGATGGACGTCTCTCTCTCTCTCTCTCTCTCTCTCTCTCTCTCTCTCTCTCTCTCTCTTTCTCTCTCTCTCACTCTCTCTCTCTCTCCTACTCTCTCTCTCACTCTCTCTCTCTCTCTCTCTCTCAC
>JAWQFJ010023813.1:75000-84919 GCA_034096865.1 Theodoxus fluviatilis | reverse complement strand
AGAAAAATGGTTGACGGAAAGTGTGTGTGTGTGTGTGTGTGGTGTGTGGTGTGTGTGTGTGTGTGTGTGTGTGTGTGTGTGTGTGTGTGTATGTGTGTGTGTGTGTTTGTGTGTGTGTGTGTGTGTATGTGTGTGAGCTTGCGTGCGTGTGTGTGTGTGTGTGTGTGTGTGTGTGTGTGCGTGTGTGTGTGTGTGTGTGTGTGTGTGTGTGTGTGTGTGTGTGTGTGTGTGTGTGTAAAAGGAGAGAAAAAATGGAATGATCAAGATGAGGAAGATTGCGATCTAATGGACAAGTAACGAAAACATCCCGGAATACGAGACTGTCCGCGCAAACGAGGTGCACAGGAGAGGGACTGGCACTGGGAGAAGGGGGAGATTCACAGTTAAAGACATTAAAAGGAAAATGCCTCCAGGGAAAGAAAGGGGGGTTTGGCACACGACCAGTCTGCAGAAAATCTCTGAAAAGACCAAAGGACAAGGGTGCCTGGTGAAGGAGAATGCCATTGAGGAAAGCACGAGGAGTCTTTCAACGACACGACGTAAATCAGGGCCAAAGAATTTCCCGCGCCATTAGAGTGGGGAGGAAATAAACACCCCAGTCGATAAGAGGTTCACACTCGCACTCGCTGCCTTGAACTTCAAGGGCCCCAGATGAGTTCAACTTTCCAGGGCGTAGAGAAGAAGGTTTTTTTCCGGGCCCCGTTCTCACAGCGTCAGGTCCCCGCTGTTGCCCTGACGTAGGCCGTCTCTCTGGCTGCCAGCTGTCCGATCCGACGGTATGACCACATTGGGACCTAGTTGAAGCATGGCAGTGTGGTAGAAGTAGTCTTTGTAAAGCCCGTAGTACGCGAGACGAGTTGCCTCGTTCCGCACTGACGTTGTCCACACGGCAAAAATATCTCCCAATAGCAGAGCTCTGCTGAAGGTTTTGCTCCGTTAACGCGAGCCGCGGTTGGCTGCCGCGATGAAGCATACTGAGAGTGTCAGTGTGGAACGTGTGGAATCGCCTTGTGTTTGACGGGTCAAAATCGTCATCGTCGTGGACGTCACCATTATCGTCATAGTTTTCCTCTTCATCGTCATCATCATTATCAGCACTATCGTTGTTGTCGTCGTCGTCGTCGTCCTCTTCTGGTCATCCTCGTCATTGTCACCAACGTAGTCCTCATCGTGATCATTAACATCGTTGTCGTCGTCTCGTCAAGGTCAAATCGTCGACGACGCAGTCAATTTCATCGTCGTCGTCGTCATCAACATCCTCCGACAATTCAGACATACACACACACACACACACACACATACACACACACATACACACACATATACATACACACACACTCCCCCCCCCCCCCCCCCACACACACACACATACACACACCCCCGACTGAGAGTGACGTATCTTTAATTCACTTAGCTGGCTTGAACGTTTTGCAGATATTAAATTTTGGAAACCGTATTTTGACATTCTCTCTCTCTCTTTCTCTCTCTCGTTCTCTCTCTCTCTCTCTCTAGCGCGCGCGCTCGCTTGCTCGCTCGCTCTCCCTCTCTCTCTCTCTCTCTCTCTCTCTCTCTCTCTCTCTCTCTCTCTCTCTCTCTCTCCCCCCCCCCCCCCCCAATCAGATTGTCAATGAACTTTTGCACTGAAAATTTGAATGCACGGGGAAAACAAAACGCGGTACAGACTTTAAAGGCATTATGGAGCTTGCACATTATGACTCAAAGTGTTCATCAAGCTCTCCGATTCGTAGGTGCAGTGGACTTTACTCCATGGCTCGGAGGTATGGAGCCTGGGTAATGCAGACAATATTGAGAAAGTTCAAAATTTTGTCTGCAAAAATATCATCGGAGTAGACATACGATCACCCAATTACCTGATTTATGGGGATCTTGGCAGATATTCTCTGTCTGTCTCATATTTCACCAGAGCAGTCAAATACTGGATCAGACAATCCACTATTCCATGCAGCCTGTAGACTCCCAAAACAAGCATATCTCATGTTCAAAAATTCAAATTTAATTTACAATCAGCCTATTAAAATCAGTTTTTTCCTACGTATGGCTAAATCAAGGAGTCGGTAACAAAATACCCTTTGTGAAACAAACTAAGTAGAGACTGAATTACCACACATAGCACGAAAAATAACAAACAGTGCGAGAAATCACTAATATTATTTATTTAACTATTTTTTGGCACATACGTTTTTTTAGTCGACTCTTACCATTAAGAAAGTCCTATGTTCTTTTGTGCGATTCCGCTTTTGGAATCAATGATTTGCAAACAAACCAACAGTATACAGCCAGCATTTGGGTAGGAACTGCGCATGTTGTACAGATATTGAGAATGAAGAGCATGTTCGCTTGGATTGCCCCTCTCCGTGGTGAACTTAGGTTCAAGTATCTAAAGCGACGCCTACAGAATTATGCCCAGGAGGACTGTACTCATTTCATAGAGGGAACAGATCCTCACAAAACCAGAGAGCAGCGATGTACATCCACTACGCGTTCATAACTCAGAGAGAAGGAGCTTTCCACCGTACATGCATTAGCATAGTTGCACTCTGACTGTCCATCAAATGATACCAAATCATGGTTTGGTGATTTCTTTGTTCTGTCGTGTAAACGGGGCGGCTGCACTAACAAAAAGCTCAAGTATCTCTCTCTCTCTCTCTCTCTCTCTCTCTCTCTCTCTCTCTCTCTCTCTCTCTCTCTCTCTCCCTCCCTCCCTCCCTCAAATCTCCCCTCCCCCTCCCCCATTCCCTCTCCCCCACTCCCCCTCTTCTTTTACCACCCCACCTCCACCACAGTGTTACTCTCACCGTCTGTCTCTCTTTCTGCACCACGAGTTGCGATTGCACTCGCCATGGGCCGCTGTTTCATCACGTGTAGGCAGTTCTCTTCACAAGCTCTGAGTTCACTTCCGCCTGGCTACCCCGACATGCCCAGTGCAAGCAACTTCACTTCCGGGCGCGCTGCATGGCTGCATCAGCGGAGTGCAAAGACTTCATTAAGTGGAATTGTGGCTTCAGTCGCGAAACTTCTGTGGAAACTGTCGCTTCAGTGCAGTTACCCTTGAAGTACTTTGAAGTGTGTCTAAAATTTCTGTCTAATTTCGAGGTAGAGGAGGACTTTCTCTCTCTCTCTCTCTCTCTCTCTCTCTCTCTCTCTCTCTCTCTCTCTCTCTCTCTCTCTCTCTCTCTCTCTCTCTCTCTCTCTCCTGTCTGTGTGTGTGTGTGTGTGTGTGTGTGTGTGTGTGTGTGTCTGTCTGTCTGTGTGTGTGTGTGTGTGTCTGTCTGTGTGTCTGTCTGTGTGTCTGTCTGTGTGTCTGTCTGTGTGTGTGTCTGTCTGTCTGTCTGTCTGTCTGTCTGTCTGTCTGTCTCTCTGTCTGTGTCTGTCTGTGTGTATGTCTGTGTGTATGTCTGTGTGTCTCTCTGTCTCTCTGTCTCTCTGTCTCTCTGTCTCTCTGTCTCTCTGCCTCTCTCTCTCTCTCTCTCTCTCTCTCTCTCTCTCTCTCTCTCTCTCTCTCTCTCTTTCTCTCTTTCTCATATCAATTAACTCAAAGACAAAAAACTTTCATCCCTTCAGGTTTGATCTAAATTCCTTGAAATGTTGTTACTTTATTATGACAAAAACGAATAACATACTATATAGTCATACGCAAGTTATTGACGATACACTTATGTTGATTTTTCTAAAATCCATTTCACACATCTAGAGGAATGTATGTTTCCGATACAAGGGAGGCAACTGCAGCATGAAGCTATATCTGGATTAGTTCGACCACTTCTCGGAAACGTCAGTTTAAAGTACGTATGTGCGTGTGTGCGCGCGCATGCGTGTGTATGTGAGTGTTCGTATATGTTTCACAGAGAGAGAGAGAGAGAGAGAGAGAGAGAGAGAGAGAGAGAGAGAGAGAATCGTGCCTTAAAATAGTTTGTGACAATCAAAAGAATTGAATCAATACTCCATACAGTCGATATAAAAAATAATGTACTTTTCACAACACGCTGTTGACCCATACCATAATTTATATTTCTAAAAAGATATTTCTCTGTAGTTGATGCGAATTCGCGGAGTAGGAAACATGCTTTTAGCATTTGAAAAAAACTTTTTGTCTAAAGCTACGGAAAATATTTCATTACTAACTGACGGGCACTTTGTTCTAAGTGTCCCATAGACTTTAACCTGGTTTGTCAAACACAACATGTCACTAGTGACTTACTTGTGCTGGCTGGCCAAATTTTTGGCAATGCACGAGGGTGGATTTAATGAAAACCTTAACAGTGCGATAAAAATTCGTAACATAGCTCGATTGTTGTGTGCGATGGTGGCAAGAGTGTTACATTTTATTTGGAGAGTGACGGACAGGTGACAGCACGATGTAGAAACATCATATTACGGCGCAGCGATAGTTTTAAGATGGCTGCCCCACTTCCAACATGCGCAATAGAGAAACAGCGTTCTATCATTTGTATTTTGAATAGTGAAGGGATGAAACCTATTGAATTTCACCGATAAATGAAAGTCAATATGGTGATGCATGTCTGTAACCCCATCATCTCCTGTTAAAATTCTTCCCATGAAGCCATCACCTCCTGCTTCAAAGCGCTCCAAACGTTCTTGACAGACGTCAACACGTCGCTCTTTCAATTCTGCAGTCAGCTGGAGTGGCAGGCACCCATCTTGTAGACCCTTTGTGGAACTGGGGACAATCATGGACAGTATGGTGTGCTGATCAAAGACGCATACTCAGAAGCGTGGCTGTTTCATCCACTGTTACGCGGCCATTTTCCTTCATGGTGGCTTCAACTGCTGCAACGTGCTCTGCATGGGGCCGTGTGCAAGAAAATGGAATAGAATAATTTATTCCTGAATAGCGGTATTCTAGAATAGAGCGCCAGTGATTTGTCTGCAGTAAAACTGATTAACGTTATTCTGGCTGTATTTCTTAGAATAACTTATTCGGTCAGTTATACCCAGAATAACGTTCGAGTAAAAATCTATTCCGAAATGGTGACATGTTTTTTGTCGACTGTATCGGACAAAATCGAATATTTCGAGACCGAAGTTGATTTGAAAGATATGATGACGTGGAATTGTATCAGAAGTTCAGATTCAGGAGAGAGGACATCATCAACATGACTGATGAAATATGCAATGACCTGCAACTCGTGAACCGACACGGAGCTTTGCCCCCACTACTGCAAGTCATGACAGCTCTGCGGTTCTACGCGAGAGGATCGTTCTAGGACGTTTGTGGCGAACTGATCGGCATTCACCAGTCTACTGCGAGTCGGACAATCAGCAGAGTAACCGATGCACTACTGAAACAAGTTCCTGCCTGGGTCCTACTGCCAACACAAGAAGAAGCTGAGAAGATGAAGATACTTTTTTCAGCTGAATGGCTTTCCAAATGCAATTGGAGCCATTGACGGCACCCAGATTCGAATTCAAGCTCCTTCTAAACAAGAACACGAGTTCGTCAATCGAAAAAACTACCATTCCATCAATGTGCATACGAGTTTCAACTGAAATATAGGTGTTTTTTGAGATTCACTGACACTGCGCTCAATTTGTGTATGCATGTGTGTGTGTGTGTGTGTGTGTGTGTGTGTGTGTGTGTGTGTGTGTGTGTGTGTGTGTGTGTGTGTGTGTGTGTGTGTGTGTGTGTGTGTGTGTGTGTGTGTGTGTGTGTGTGTGTGTGTGTGTGTGTGTGTGTGTGTGTGTGTGCACGTGCATGCACGTGTGTGACATCTTAATTCTACTGCACCATGTTCCTCTGTCATTTTTCCTTCCTTCTCTCCGTTCTCAACACTACTAATGTGGTCGTTGTTAAGACCATGACAGCCCTATGCTGTTTGCAACAATTTACTTTATCATTGAGTCCTAGTGGCTCACTAAGTTTGCCAAAAGTGACATCTGAGAGCTTGACCCAATGACAGCTCTCACAGAGAGTTGTATCATCGTGTTATTTTTTGCTTTTTTAAGCAATCCCACAATGTTGCATCTTATAGTTATAGATCCTGCAAAGCTGATACTTTCTGCGTGATTTTCACCCAAACTGCCGCCTTCGTCTTCGTCGTATTGTGCGGCGTGTTTGCAGAATTAAAAGAGGGACGTATCCCTCGACCCGCAACTCCTCAAGAAGTGCACCTTCTTCCGCATGCGCCCAGTTCGCCTTTCGTGGTCTTTTGGTGGGGACTGCCATCCGTGTGCAACCTTTTTCTTGTACTGTACAATGTATGGCAGCTGGTATGTTGGTAACAAGCAACTTAGCAGTTTATGCATGCGCGAACTGTGGGAAATTCCCATAGCGTGGTCGAATAGTTATTCTCCCAGGAGCTGAGTTTCCTGCATACCAAATCACTTTCCAGAATACAGGAAAAGTAACTATTCCTATTTCTGTGTTGTTCAGGAATAAATTTATTATTTTTTCTTGCATTCGGCCCCTGGTGTCACTACTCCGTGTGCTTAACTTGATCGCGGCGAGTCTGTTACTGAACTTATGCCGTTTCGGAACTTTCTAGTCCACTCGCACACTTGTTGTAGTGACACATATGCATCCCCATACTGAGCTTTCGTTCGTCAGTGAATTTCGATGGGTTTCACTCCTTCACTTTCAAAAAGCGAATGACAGAACGCTGTTTCTCTTTGGTGCACGTCGCAAGTGGGGCAACCATCTTAATACTATACTGCTGCGCCGTATTATGATGAATGATGGACGGATGGAATTTTATGGTCTATCAGCCTTTATAGGCTATGTAAGGCCATTGAGCACGAAAATCACAAGAACAGTTTAAAGTACACGCAAATCAAATCACGATGTCCCTAGTTATTCGCCTCGTACAAATCGCGTAGGTAGATGCGGTGGGTCAATTCACAGGGGACCGTAGTATGATGTTTGTACATCGCACTGCGACCTGTTGGTCACTCTCCATACAAGAAGTAACGCCGTTGCCACCAACGTACCGAACAACCGAGCGTTGTTGCGAATTTTTATCACACTTTGAGGTTTTCGTTTGACTCACCCTTGTAGGCCTGTGTCTAAGTGAAATGTTCCATAGCTACACTAAACTTTGAATTTGTCCCTGCGGCACGCTGAGGTTTTTTTATCTCTCTATCGTTGCTTGCGTGATTTGTCAGTCTGCACATAAACGTAGGAAGTGTGTGTGTGCTTCACCGCTGCCGTGGGGAACGCTCAGCTACGTACAACAACAGTAAATAATGAATGGGTTCATCTTAGTAAGCCCTTATCTCACCATAGCTAGTGCTATGCAGAGCACGAGAGTATAAGATCCGATCCCTGGTCTCCACAATTGATCAGAAAGCGTGACGATTTCATCAATAACGAACTCTGATATTCTCGCAGACTGATATGTTGTGTCCCTTTCTCAACATGCATATTTCATTATTTACATTGAAACAGCTTGTTTATGTGGAGCGTGAATATGAAGACGGAAATTGTGCTTGATTTGCGATTGAATTTTCTGCGACCGACCAGGCAAAGATATAGATATGGCATTGCATGTTTTTGTGTTGAGGTCTGAACAGAAGAGGTGGAGCGAATAGCTGGAATGTTAACACAGGTGAAAACGAACCTTTGAACAGCACACACAAAGCGGAAATGATTGCGAGCAACGACGCAGCTTGTGAGTGAACATTCACTCTGATTCATACAATGAGTTTTGATTAGTGTTAAGTGGGAACCAACAAACGCCCCTGTAGTGACAACCCTCTGTGGGTTGAAAGGAAGAATGAACCCACCACGTCTCCTTACGCGATTTGTGAAAAGTGAATAACAAGGGGGATCGAGACATGACTTATTCTTACTCTAAATAGCTTTTAAGATTTGAAGTCTACGGCCCTACAGAGCCTACAAAAGCTGATAGGCCGTAAAAAGTATTCATCATCAGAAAAGTTTATATAAAATGTATTCATCATCATCATTCTGTAGCGACACGCACCCCCAAACACCTCCTGCATTAGTGATGGGGGATACAGAGCGTGCGGATCAAAAGGACAAAGAGCCCTCTGGCCTTCTGTGCGTGTCCATGGCGACCGCACTCCAGATGTGCCAAACAGAGGCGTGTTCAGGAGGGCGAGTTATCGCGGGGTCCCGCGTGCACTCGCCAAGCCTTCCCTCCTGAACGGCTCAGCTCGCCGAGCCCTCGCGATGTGACCGCGATCCCATTTTTGAGCTTGCGCGCCTTGAAATCCAAAATGGCTTCCACTGATACAATGCCGTGCGTGTTCGTGAGAGTAAACCTTGCCGACCACAACCTGGGCCGAAGTTACGCCATCCTGGTGCCGGATGATGTGAACGAAAGAGTAACGACAGGTAAGAATCATCGCTCTGTTCGTTTGGGTTCTCACCAGAGTCAATTTATTACGAAAACTGTCCATCAGCCGGCTAGCGCCACCGTAAAGGGAAGTAACAAAGCAGCGTCCAATCATGATTACGTCCCTTGTCCAGTGTTTGACAGTTGTCTTCGTAGTCGACACACTTCAACCGGTCCCCTCCTTCCATGTAGCGTCTTTGATCATTGTAGACAGACGAGGGTCACGAGCAACAGGAATATACATATATACATTTATAGATCAATGGGGTTGCACGCCTGTGCTGACGATAATGTTTATGTTACTGCTTTCATCACGAGTGCGACAACGAAGAACAAGCAGAAGTTATGATGAAGAAACTTGTTTACCTGAACAGATGTGCGGTTCATCCGAAAATGACATTTGAACTGAGTGTCACTGTAACGAGGTGAACGGTGCAACCGATTCAGAAGCCAATTCGAGCATTGCCACCTCGAAGATTACGCTTTTACGACGGTGGGTAGTCGAAGTCAGCATTGGACGCCATCTTGGCGCGATCACACTTGTTCCGTTGCCGTTCAGGAGGCGCAGATTCAGCTCACCGAGACCTCGCGGGGACTCACCGAGTACTCTGCGCCTCCTGAACACGCCTCAGGTCTCCAAATGGCTGCCAGTATAGGCACACCGTCCTGAACCGTACTCTTGGCTGGGACCTTCTTGCAGGTAAGGCAGTACTCATCTAGCCATTTGGGGATTTCCGATAATGGGCAACACTAGTGGACTCCTCCGAGAGAGGGGTGCGGGAAAGACAGCGAAACCAGCGGGACACGCAAGCTGACGGGATACAACATTTGATTGGTGTAAATAAGTAGATAAATGTAAATCCCAACAAAAGTATTTATTCATTTACACCAATTAATTGCTGTGGTCAGTCAGTTTGCGTGGTCCGCCGGCGTCGCTGTCTTTCCCGCACCCCTCTCCTTGGAGGAGTCCACTAGTGTGGCCCGCACCCCTCTCCTTGGAGGAGTCCACTAGTGTGGCCCGCACCCCTCTCCTTGGAGGAGTCCACTAGTGTGGCCCGTTATCGAAAGTGTATCCGTAATTTGAATCCACATTTCGTTCTCTGTCCGATATCCCCCCTCCCCCCATCCCCCAGTGGATCGCCTCTTGCTACATAATACATTTCAATATCTAATCTTCCTGCAATCTTCCAGAATTCTCTCTCATTACCCCTATGCAGTTAGCTTCTCACAAGAGAATGTTTCCACTTCATGTATTTTGTCCGGGAGCAGGATTTAGTGGGAAAGTCACTTACACTTTGTATCCATTGTTAAACGGAAAAGGTTCCACACAAAGGTGGAGGAGCTGCCAACGCCAACTTTCTCAGCATGACGAGTTTCCCGGGTCATGTGATGCAAGTGTCTCACCACGACATAAGCTGCATGCATGCTCTCAAACAAACCTGAGCATATCGTACAAAATCCTTCGTGTTTCTACTTCGAGGGGGAATTTCCCCCCAACATATAGACTTGTGCATGCGCTACGCATAATCTTCATCTGTCTTCCTTCTATCTCGTCCCCCCCACCTCCATTTTTGCCCCCCCCC
>JAWQFJ010023813.1:40000-57500 GCA_034096865.1 Theodoxus fluviatilis | reverse complement strand
TGTCTGTCTGTCTGTCTGTCTGTCTGTCTGTCTGTCTGTCTGTCTGTCTGTCTGTCTGTCTGTCTGTCTGTCTGTCTGTCTGTCTCTCTCTCTGTCTGTCAAAAGCCCAGCAACTAGGGGTTCCAGCTGATTAAAGGGGCATCATGTGGCTACAACAAGTGTGGGGAACTCTGCGTCCTCAGTGTCCTAGGCCACCCTCCAGTATTGATCCTTTCTTGCCCGTCTGCACTAAAGGACAGGACGACCGCGAAACCTTACATTGCGTCTGTCGGGGTTCACTGGTTGCTGACATTGATTCAAAACACGAGGCGTCACAGTCCTGCTTGACTGCCCCACCCGAATGAAATGTCATAATAAAAAGAAGACTGTTATGCTGCCCTGCAGCTTTGTATCATGAACATGCTTGCCGGTTTGTCGCGGTCGCTGAACATCGTGTTTTTTATGTGACTGGAAAGGCCAGCCTAGCGCATCAATTGTGCAGCCCGTAATAGATGTCAGCCCGATGCCAAGTCGAAGGAGGCGGACCGTAGAAATCGCATCCAGTTGTCTCCTCGGGACCAGCGTTGTGCATACAAAATTCATAAGACCTTTTTGATGCGCAAGTGAGCGACATATGAAAGTTAGGCATTGCTAATTGAGTAAGCCTGTGGCAACACGGAAACAAAGCGTATTCCAAAGGACACCCTGGGAACAGTTTCGGGTCGCTGTGACTCTCCAACACAAAACGAGCTCTTGTACAGCTCTTGCTGAGATTGAGAAAAAGCGCAGATGTCGAAGTGAAGGTTAAAGTGGGTCATTTGCAGATCATGAACAGTTTGATGATTAGGCTTATGTGCCAGCGTAGGTTTTGTTTTTGTTTTGTTTGTATCTTTGTTTGTTTTTTATTTTTATTCAGATTCTAAGTGACATAAAGAGGACTAACTAGTAGCCAGTAAACAAACGAGACCCCACATTCCCTAATTTACGCTCGATTTTGACAACCACTTGCCACCATCAAGTTTGTATCCCTAGGGATTTCCGCAATGAACTCTTCGAACTGTTCCAACCAGTCTTGTTTCGAATGAGGTTGACTATAGAAATACTGAGGGTTATTTAAAAAAATGATTGTACACAATGTTTATGAAAATCCCCTAATGTTCGGGTCAGGTAAAAGTCACGGCAGGGAAAGGAGATCATGTGTGTGAATACTTACTGAATAATTATGAGTATGCCACCTTGGCTTTCCCTGCACAATCTCTGCACTACGATTTTTCACCGGACATAGAAAGAAAATTCATTCATTCGGAATTGTGTCGTTCAGAGAGGTCTGACACAGGCATCACATTAGTTTTGAATATGGATGAAATAGCAGAAGCAGCAGTGTAGGCCTTCTGCAGTCCCGAAGGACCATGGAAATCAGCACACTCAAGGGTCTCGCCGGGTCACAGAGCAGTGTCTCGTGTAGCTGTAGTGCAAGTGGCGACCTCTGCCGCAACCTTCACAGGAGAATAGAGTGGATGTTCCATCTGCTTGGAGTCGGGTCTTCCGAAATCCCTGTCTCTCTGACGCGAGCTTCCGGTGCCTCTCCTCGTGTCTGCTCGGGGCGTCCCGCACGGTCTGCCTTCAGATGTCCCTCTCCCGTGCAGCGGACTTCTACGTCTTGTTGCTGATGGCCACACCTTTATAACCTGTTTGCATTTGTCCTTGAAACGTATTTGCTGACGGCCCTGGAGCGTTTTGCCTTTTGCGGGTTCACCATAGAGGAGGTTAGGGAACTCTGTCATCCTCCATGCGGCGAACACGCCCAAGCTACCGAAGTCGCCACTGTCCCAGGAGGAAAGCCATGGACAGCGTGCAAGCTCTGTTGAGCACCCCCTCGTTGGTAATCTTTCCTTCCATGAGATGTCAGTGATGCCAGTGATGCTTTATGAATGAAAAGGTTGATATCAAATCTTGTATGAGCACAAAAGAAAATAGAAAAAAGAAAAAGAAAATCATAATCATCACAATAACAACTGCGAGACATTCTAGTCGCACCTGTAGTTGGTGACTTGATTGGTTCCAAGTTAGGCATTGGAGAAGTATTGAGGCAATGGTTGGAAAAGCGGGTGCGGCCTCAAGGCGGCGGACATCGTAGATGAGACAGGTAGACCTGTAGGGGAGGGGTAAAACTGGTTCGGGAGTTGAAGGAGAGGCATAGAAGCGCAGAAGTTTGCTGGCTGACTCCGTCCCTTGGGCGGAGACCTTTGGCAGTAGTGAGGGACAAGGCGTGGTTGGCGTCCTCGGAGAGCGGGTGAGAAGGCACTGCACTGGCAGGCTTCCTCACTGCCTGGGTGGACACCTGAACGCCGTCTGGAGACAAGAAGTCTTGGCAGGAGGGATGGGGAAAAGATGGACGGAGGTCTATGCAGAGGAGCTTGTTTGCGTTGAATAGCTAGGTGACGTAGTTGTCTGTCTATTTCGCTAAGGATGTTGAAGTCAGCAGGTGTTTTCGGAATATGATAGAGCAGATGTAGAATTTAACTGGAGGGAACTAGGAGAAGGGTTGAAGGAATCGTTGAAAGTCACTCAGTATCTTAGAGAAGGAATTACTGGTCATGTCGTTCCCTCCAACAAGGATGACGAGGGACCGGAGGTTCTCGGCTGTCTCTAGGATTTTCTAGGTTTTGTGGAGTTCTGTCAGGGATGGTGCGGATTGTGGTTGTCCACACAGCACCTGTGGCCGATCATCTCTATCATCTCTCTCGGCCTAGGGTTTTTCTATATTTAGGATCGTGCAATGAGAGTAGTGCATCTGTCGCTACATTTTGGGAGTGGTTTTACATGAGTCCAGCCAGATAGTAGGGTTGTATTTGTAGGTACTTGCACTAAATTTTCAAACCCAATGTCATTAAATCAACTTAGGCTTGAATTAAAGCGCTTTAAGAGACAAACACAGTGGTACAAAATTATGTTTCTATCTTAACTAGTTCAAAAGTTATGGGCGGAAAAGTTGTGAAAAATTGGTGTTTTTTAATAATAAAACTCCGTCACAAATCTGTGACCGAATTTGGGGGATTGATGAAGTAAATTGTCTATTTGTTAAAATACATGCAATGGACTTGATTTTCCAGGGAAAGTAGTTCACTCTATCGGACTGTTTAAAATACTGCAAATATATATTTCATGCAAATTAGGCCTACACCGAAAGGAGTCGAAATATATTTTTAGAAATCTGAAAAAAAATATTTTTGATGTGTCATTGCTGCGGATTTTGTTCTTGATGGTAAAACCCCACAAAAGTCATAAAATGAATCGATTAATTGTGAAATTATTTGGACTTGATGAAGACTCGAACTCAAGTCTCTGAGACGAAGTGGGACTGACATGGTAACGAAGACCCTGTCGATTCAGAGTTGAACACTTTGTAAACACGTTTAATCTCCAGGAAAATATTACCAGTCCAAGTAAAATATGAATCAAAGTATGTTGACATATTAATTGTTGAAGTAAACTTAATCAAACCCACTTTGATTGAGAAGATTTGCTTGTAAAATAAGAGAAGTTACAGGGGAGTCATCTCGACCGCAAGTTAGCAGAATATTACTTTCACCACTACCCATCGCGAAGACGGACAAGACAGCAAAATCGCCGGAGCCCATAAACTTTGTCTCGGGTCCGAGGAAAAGTAACAAAATTTTCAGGAAATGTTCATGAGACTCTGAACAATGCGTTGCCACCGTCTAGAAACGCGTTGTTTCATATAGGAACAAAATTATTTAGCAGTAATTTTAGGTAAGACTTTACGCTGCTGGAACTCCCTCAACATTCATCTAAGGTTTAAGAAAACAAAATATTCAAGTAGACAATTTAAAGAGCTTTACAGTGGTACCAAATGTAAGTGGGTTATAAATGATAAACACAGAAAGATATTAATCGATGTAAGGTGACCCTAAAACGGCGCGAAAAAACATTGTCGTAAAATCGAACCGATTTTCGTCCCCCTAGTCCTGATTGTTGTTTGTCGTTTTCTAGTTCGTAAGTAGAGCTATTCGGCTGCTCATAAACTTTTCAATTTTTGTTTTCCTTCGAGTCAATAATTTATTCAGTAGGGACTGTTTCTCTTTTTGTGTTTGTATACTGACGGCTCTCTGTTTATCCTTCTTTCTGTGGGTTGGGGCGCAAGAATTGCCCGACCGGAGGCTTGTTCAGGAGGCGCAGAGCTGCACGTGTTTCACTCCTGAATAGCAATTTTGGGGCGTCATCACAGATCCGAGGTGATTCACACGATTTTCAAAATGGCGTCTTCGATCCCGCACTGGCCGTCGATGCGTAAAATAACCCTCAGAAACATCATTTTGGAACTGGAACGGGCTTTATTTGCCCCAAGCGCTCTGTATGCGCGCGTAATGGCAAGTAAGGATGACACAGTAGTGGACTTTATTCATGCAGAATACATTTAAACGTGCATAAACGATGTCTGTGGCAAAGAAAACAGTTTCTTAGCGTTTAGCAACACAACATGGGGCGCAGAAGATTTACCTCCCCTTTCACAAATGAAGCGCTGCACTAAATGGGGCTCTGTGGCCGAGTGGTTCTCGCAGCGACGTCCGGTGAGTACGGTACAGCGCTCGAACCTGCGCGGTTCCCAGAGTTGCATCCTTGAGCAAGATGTTTAACTCGCATTGCTTTTCCCCACCCAGGAGTAAGAATAACACCAGGGAAAACTTGCCAGAATAATCACAACATTTGATTGTGGGCAAAGAAACGGGGGAAAAAATCTGTAGGTGTTCAGGAGAGGCAAAGAGCGTTCGCTCAATTGCCAACATGAAACGCTCATGCAGCGCTTTGTACTCGTGAACAAGCCTCATGTCTCCCCTTGCGTTTCGCATGAGGCGAAAGACTACGGAACTTGTGCCTTGACTTCTTCTTATTCTAACAAGTTCTAGTATTCTTCGTGATTAATTGCTTTAAATAGCCTACAAAGGATGATAGGCCGTAAAACTCCATCCATCCATCTCTGTTTATCCACGGACACAACATCTTATTGGATCCTAGGTTTATCCAAATTTTGGTATTCTGCTGTTGCAAGTAAACAAGTACCACGTCCATTCATAACACTACAATTACTACTTTAACATTTTACAATCATTCCTTACTCTATTGTAAATGCGAGTCTTTCAGGAAAAGTTGAATATGAAAAGTTCTGTGCATTTTGGGGGCCTGTTGTGCACTCCACCACTTTTCCATTCCGTTTCACAGATTTGCTTCGATTTTCACACGTGCGGTAAATGTCATGAGCTGTTTTGCAATGGCTATGAAAAACGGCTGCTCTTTACTGTATTTAAAAAGTCATGCTTTTAGATTTGGCGATAATTTCAATGGGCTTGGACAGATTTTTAATGAGATATATTTGGTGGTGATGAAAAAAAAAATATTTTCTTGGTTCGTTTTTATGTAGATCACAATTGTCACTACATGTACCATAATCAGGTTTCGTTGTGTAATAATAGATTCTTTGCCTCCTTGTAATTTGTGATGCATTGAACTGAACTCACACTTTATGATTCTGCAATCGTTATTGATGCACTATAAAATAAATGGGCGGAAAAAGAGGATCACTGTTTCTTTATTACCTTTGCTAAGGCGGTTATTTACCCTCGTTCATTTAATGCTGTTTTTTAATTAGTTATTTTCTTTATGTTCATTAAATGTTTTACTCTTTATTAATGTCCCATCCCCTGCTCTGCCAGAGCCAGCCCCAAAAGCCCAGCAGCCAGGGGTTCCAGCTGATGAGGCAGCATCAAGTGGTTCCAGCCTCATGATACTCTTCATGTGTGATGATCTCTTACAGACTTGTTGGGAGTCATGAAGTAGCTCCATGCCATCAGGAGTCCACATTCTTTCTTACTCTGCAGTTGTTGCTGTCCATCTCTTGAAAGCGGATCCTTTGCAGATGCAACTCAACAGCCAACAACTATATGCAGTAGCACTGTCATTTAGCTATGACTGGTGCATTAAGTTACAGTGCCACAAAGCTTGGCTCACACCAAATCAAATGAATCTCTCAAACACTTTGCTGTCTGTGCTTCCAAGTGTAGGCTGCTCCACCAAACATACTGTTTCAGTGTGTGTATGTGTGTGCGTGTGCTACTACGCGCTGAGGTCCCCAGCATGTACTCCCTGCCGAGTCGGCGTCGTCTATGATGGCTGGGGCACCTACAGCGCATGAAGGACGGCAGGCTGCCAAAGGACATGTTATATGGCCAGTTGGCCGAGGGCAAAAGAAGAGCCGGTGGTCCCAGACTCCGCTTCAAGGACGCCTGCAGAAGAGACCCCAAGACCTGCAACATCCCCACAGCCAACTGGGTAGCGCTGGCTGGAGACAGGAGTGCCTGGCGCCAACATGTCCGCTAGGGCACGAGGATGGCGGATGAGGCGAGAGGCCAGGTATTGGCGAAAAGAGCCTGGGAATGACACACCGCTCTGATTCCCACAGCCCAGACGACCCAACATGTCTGTGGCGCATGCGGCAGAGACTGCCGCTCGAGGATCGGCCTCTACAGCCACAGCCGGCTCTGCAGAGGCTCCACCAACACTCGGATCTCCATGGGGTGCCAAAGTGAAGTGAAGTGTGTGTGTGTTTCAATTTCAAGGATCCTTCAAAGTCACTGTTGTCGGTTTTTTCAGAGAATCATCATAAAATTTATTTTCTGAGTCTTAATCATCACAAGCATAAAAAATTCAAACAAAACAGTTCTGTTAGTCAACCATTTTAATGGCAAAATTGGAGATTCAGACCAAAATTGCCAACATTGAGATAAAAGAATAACTTCAAACCAAATGCCAAGTTGGCTATGTTAGGTTTAGCTCCCAGTAATTTTGGAAATGGCACATCTCAATCTTACTGTTGAATATTCATTCATTATTCCCTTAAATGCATGACACACTACAACTTAGGTGTCAATTATTGGCTTCCTTCATTTTGTGAGACCTGTTATATTCAGCAGGGCATGCTAAAATAATGACAAGACATATGAAGTCTCTTACTGTTTAAGTTGGGTCTGAAAGATGTCAACCTCATACAGGACATCATCAATTTGCTACCCTCTTAGATGAATTCGAATGGAGAGATTGAATACAAGTGAAAAAATTTGCCGAAAGATACTTCCCTGATCTTTGTGTACACTTAAAAGGCTTACTCACTAGCCATGAAAGAACTGTTAGGTAAGTATCCCATAACCTCTTCAGGCTCTTGACTAAATCTCAAATGCCCATTACGACCAAACATATCTGTACTTATTAAATTAAAACTAATCACTTTTCATGCCATCTTCCCCATAACTTGTCTGAAACTATGTGCAACATTTCTAAACAATGCCCATTGGAAATTTTTTTCCTTAAGTTACAAGTTGACAAACTACCAGCAAATAATTTCCTAATTTTCATCTCTCCGTCATTAAAAAATGCCGTATTTATCATTTTCATCTTGCATTCACCGCTGCATGATACTCCCACACTGACTGATCCATCTGGACACATTTAACATACCTGCTAAAATGCACACACACATGCATTGGTGCACACACACACATGCATGTGAACACGTGCATACACATAAATCTCATAGATGTACTCTGACTATACCATTGCAATGCACCTTTTTTTCAATCTAACAGAAAAAATCTAAAAAGACAAGAAAGGAAAGCCCAGCTGCAAAGGTTCCAGCTGATCAGTGGATGACAACATTGCCAGCCACATGTTATCCTTTTCTTCCACAACTGCCTTCCAAAACTGAAATCCATCAACACTTTCAAAGCTCACTTGGTCCTTGCAGTCAAAGTCAACAATTCATGAAATGTTGCCAGTGGTCTGTACAGTTTCATATGCAATGATTTATCTTCTTGACTCGTGCTCTCTACTCATTTGTAACCACTTTAGTGTGCAGCAAACATACATATTGCTACTATATTTTTGCTGCTAACAATGGTACATGGATGTACGTAGATGTCCAAGGGCAAGGGAACAACTCATGAAATGGTGTCAGCAGTGTGTACTGTTCCACACACAATGTCTTTTCGTCTGACACATGCTCTCTATTTATTTCTAACAACTTCACTGTTCTGCAGACATACATAGTGCTACTAAGTACTATATTTTTGCTGCTAATAAGGGTGCATAGATGTATGTAGATGTCCAAGGGAACAACTCATGAGGTGGTGTCAATGGTGTATACTGTTCCACACACAATATATTTTCGTCTGACACATGCTCTTTACTCACTTCTAACCCCTTCACTGTGCTGCAGACATACATAGTCCTACTTCATTTTTGCTGCTAGCAATGCTGTACGGATGTACAAAGTATGTTTGAATGTCATGATCACTTGGTGTTGCCCAGCATTGCTGAAAATGTATACTGTAGCGTGCAGGTAGCATGCAGGTATACCTCTCCCAAAAGCACTTTAACACAGTGGGTTTTATTTTGAGATATTCTTCGTTTCTTATATAATTTTTTTTAGCATAAGCTACTGCAAAATATGTCAACAACAAAGCAGTAAAAATGCAGTTTTCACATAATAACTTGAGCACATAATTCTTTGAACATGATCTGTGACACAGTCTTCTATGACAACCTTATGATGCAGTCCTCTGTCTGTACTTGAAACCTGTCAAAAAGTATTCAGCATATACACAATGGTAAAAATAGTTCCAAAAGTCTTCAGTTCCATACACCACACTTATTTCTTCCATTCACAAAATGTGTACTAACAGCGTGAGCAGCTGCGGACAGGATTTTCAACCAGTGCTCGGGCCAATGGAACTGGTTGTGAGAGGTAAGGAGGAAGTCATCACACAGACTGACATGAGAATCAAACCCTTGATTGAAAGATTAGCCATCAGTGTGCAAGACCCCACACTCTAGCTGGTCAACAGCCAGAAGTCCATCTGTCTCAGTTAACCAGCACCTGGACTGCGGAACGCTGCCTGCGCACACAGTTAAGTCACATAGACGAGTTGGAAGTCTTCACTCCAGTGGATGTTGAACCAATGGCAGTGATCTTTTGAAATATTTCAGTCTGTAAACATTCCACAATGAGACATGTCCATAGTCCGTAAGTGGGAAGATCCTTGAACCAGGTGGGGAACATCCAAGGCATTAGGGTCTCCACAGTCCATCACTGCCAGTCAGCACCATCCGGTGGAAAACGCATGGCCTTGAGGAGGCAGCTCTTCACATGGACCTGGGCACCCTGCCTCCACTGTCGCTGTCAGACTCCTGTCTGTTGAGTGGGATGACATGCACGGCATTCCGCACCTCCTTCATCTTCAGCCACCGCCCCAGGCGCACCTCCTTCCCCACGCCCGCCACCAGCTTGCTGCCATCTACTGAAAACTGCAGAGAGTTGACGCAGCCCGTCTGCAAAGGGAGACAAATGCAGTGTTTAGCAGTGCTCTGCTCTGTTTTGCCATTAGCACTTTACAAGGGTGGCAACTCGACTTTTGCGGCATCACAATACCATTTAGCTTGGATGCAGTGGTGCCAAATCACTGTCCACACTAGGTGATCAAAACTTCCACAACACCTTGGAAACAGAACCTGTGGAAATATGTGATCAGCTAACAGATAGTGTGCTTCAGATGGTGTCCATAGTGTCAAGCTGCATCAGGTGAATGAAGACCCAAGAGCAAAACCTTTCCACCAAGCAACTATACAGCCACTCCAGATGGGGGCTTTCTATGAATCACTTCCAATTTGTTCTTTGTAAAAACCTCTTTTTCTTGTTTCTCATGCCTCACAGCTTGCAGTTCAGTTTGGTTTAGGTCACCCTTTCAACTACTAGGCAAAAATGTCTGTTTCAGGTAACATAGCACCCCCACCCACCCACCCACACCTCCCGAAGAAAAGTGTAGGCAGGTAGACATTTTTTACTTTTTTATATTAAAAGAAAGGTTGCTGTTTAGTAGACATGTTAAACAAAAGTGTATGAAAATCAATGTTTCATACAAAAGGAAAATAATGTTTTGCACACATAAAACTATATTGAAGTTATCATCGATTCTAGTTACGGATTTACACATTCCAGGTGTGTGTTTAATGTGTATGTGTGTGTGTGTGTGTAAGTGCATGTGTATCTGAGTGTGTGTTTTCTGGCAGCACAAAAAAGTGCAGAGTCAGCAGCAAACACTAAGGGGAGGGGGGGGGGGGGGGGGGGGGGGCACACAGCTGAGAATTTTAAAAAAGGTGGAATTTAATTTTTTAGAAGTGATGATTTGGCTTCTGAAATGTGGAGACAGGATAAATATGATACACTGTAAGTTGCTTGCACAAGTAGAAATGGATGACGTATTCAAAAAGTCATGTTTGAAAATGTCATATCTAATGGTTAATTTGTTTCGCAAATGTAATCTTCCTCAAATTTTAATGTCAGGTTCTCAAAATGTGGTTTTTCCTTCTACAGTGACCTTTGACCTTTTGTGCCACTAAAATAAGTTGACTCAAGGGGTGACACAGGAATAAATATGGTCAAAATGTCATTTTCTGGGGATTTTGACTTATGAGCACTTTTTAGTTGTTTCAATCCTCTGCAATGTAATTTCCAATAGTCTCTCTACTTAAAACAGCCTAGAAAACATGTTAAAATGCGAAGGAAGAACTTACTTCTCTGATAATGTTTTCAGGCACTGTTGGAAATACATAAAAAAAATGGAAAAAGCAAGGTTTCCCTAGGTTTCTTTTTAAAACCTTTTCTCATTAACTACTTTTTGTGAACTAGAAATTATGCAGTAAATAGTTGGAGCCTTGTATAGATCTGTAAATTTCAGGGTGTGATCTTTATGCAACATCTTTGTCACATGGGTTTGTGATATTAGCCCCTAGGTCAGCAGCTATACATTAAACAAGTTCTACAAATGGAGTTTTGTTTGAGTAAATAAAATAAGTAAGTATCCTTTCAAAAAGTATTTGGAATCTTCCCAAAAGGATGTGACATTTTTTTTTAGATATTGAAATTATAAATCTTAGGAACCCAAAATTTCAATTTTGCTGTATATAATTTTAGAGCTGTACTTTTTTTTAAAGATGGAAAATTATGTGTTGTGGTGGCCATTCTGAATAATTAACAGATTACCTTTTTTTCCATTGAGCAAAAGTGGTTTTCACTTATTTTCATGTGTGTCTCTGAATTTCCATGCATGAAAGTTTGAAAACTCATTGCAGTAGAAAAATCTTCTCTTTTACCCACGTCTCCACTTAAAATAAAGATAGCAATTAGCATGTTGAATTTTTGCATGTTTGCATAGAAATAGATGTAGAATACAATTAGACCAGTCAGAGAACTGCAACTCTATTTGCTACTTTTTGATAATAGTTCAATCAGGTCATATCAAGGGTGTTTTTTCCTTATGACAATGCCACTAACCACTAGAAACAGTTGTAAGTATTAAAGATGCACCTCTGATATCTTATTATGTAACATAGTCCGTCTTCATTGCTTACAACAATTGCAGATCATAACAAGGTTGACCATTGTAGTTTAGTAGAATGGCAATTGTAGGTATACATTTTTTCAGTGATTGCATGAGTGGCTTATATTTTTAATTGTTTAGTGCTCTGTTTACATTTCTTTAACATAGTGTTATAACTCAATAACAACTCAATCTGAAACGATAAAAATTATTCTGAATATTCCTTGTAGTGTGTTAGTATTGTTTGCGAAATTTTATTAACACTGCAGTAATATTTGCTGACCAACGATTTTCTTATCTAAGAACCCCTTCTGCTGTGCCATGTGCCCCCTTTTAGCTGCATGAACCAGGAGAAATCAATCCTCTGTGATAGCTTGATTGCAATGGTGTATGAAGTTTGGCTAACACTAAATGCAACAATCCTGCAGAGCATAAATGAAACTACATGCATGAATTGTACTTCATGTGGCAACAAATCAATTGATAGTATGGTAAAATCGTGAACAAGGCAGAGTATTTCCTGCATTAACACCTCTACAAGCTTCTCAACAAGCAACAGTGTTGTACATTAAATTAGGAATGCCTTCATATGGCTACATCAGTCTCACAGATCTGTCTCATTAAAGAGGAAGTAGAAGTGAATTGCTACCATATTTGTTTATTGATATACTGCAAAACCCTCTTGAATAAATGTTGGTACATCCCTTGCATTGCTAAGGAAGAAATCTTGTTCACTCTAGCATTTATAGTTCGGGAGATTGATTAGTTTGAATTTTGGTTAAATTTGGTCAAATGGCGGCCATTTTGAGTTCATTGTGGGGCAGTTGCACATCTTTTTTTCTTCTGATTTGGTAACTAAACACAGGCATCTTTAATTGTAAATATGTTTTTACCAGTCCCAAATACAAATACTGAAAGTTGCCCATTTGACTACCATGTCTCCCCTTATGTAGCTGCCATTGCAAGAAAGCCCAACACAGACACTAATGACTAGCGTGGCGACTTGCACACCAGGGTGTCGGACCACACCTTTACTTACCACAGGCACTGTGAAGAGCAGAGTCAGTCTCTCAAAATTTTGAGAGCTCTTCCACACCCTTATGTGGCCATCATTTGACCCTGTAACATGCATGCAGGAACTCAAGTCAGTAAACCATTGCAACAAACACAGTGAAAGCAATCACCATGATGTATAACAATGTCCAGAAACGTTGTAGTAGCAGGCTCTATTGCACCTTTTCCAGTTCTTTACACACAACGATTACACCTCCCGAAGGAGAACCTGTGCTTAGAATTAACTCTTTCTGTCCCATTCGCCGCACTGTGCGGCAAAGCGCATTCAGTTGCCTCCCATCAGCCGCACTCTGCGCCAAAGCTACTTCGCTTCATTTCTTTGTATAATCCACACTTTCTAGTGTTCCCTATCTGACCCAATGTGGTTTTAGAGCAGTAGAGAGCTCTCCCACAACGTTAGATAAACGTCTAATGCAGAGCGTGAGGTTTAATGCGACTTTTGTGGACCGATTGTGATTGTTTTGATCGAAATGTCTGATCCTGGAAGTTCTGCATTGCTCTGCGCCAAGCTGTATTGCTTCGTTTCTTTGTATAATCCACACTTTATAGTGTTCCCTATCGGACCCAATGTGGTTTTACAGCAGTAGAGAGGTCTCCCACAACGTTAGATGAACGTGTAACATAGACTGATTGTGATTGATTTGATCGAGATGTCTGAAGAACAACCTGGAAGTTCTGCGTCGCAGTGGCATAGTTGTTATACGGCCAAATTGCTCGCTTGATTATTGATTCATGCATGAAAGAGGACAGCGATAGTGGAGATGAATAAATCTACAATTGATGCTGGTGAAGAATGCATAAACCTTTCAGTTAGTCAGTACATGTATTTGTGCAGCGAGATTCCAGTTCAGAGTCTGATCATGACTGATGTGGAAGTGACTGTCATTGTGATGGACGGTTCGTCTCTTCTGTATGTCAGTGATAGAAAACTGTTAAAGATATTTATTTTAAATTTTGACTGGACATTTTCCAATGGATGATTATTGTGTGGTGAAATTCTGGAAAGGATCAGTGGGATCATTACCAAGATATTGCTCAGTAAGCTCAAATTCAGCATGCTCCTATTTCTTGGTTTTTGAAACAAGTGTGTAATTTCAAGCATGCTTTCTCAGTCTTGCTAAAGGCAACTAACTTTCTTTTGGTTTTAGTCTTGTAGGGCATTCATTTTCCTTCAAAATGATATGCCACATGATGCATGTAGTATCTTCTTCTAGAGGCACAATACACTCTCAAAAGAGCACTACCGGGTGTGTGTTTCTCTGTAGAAAATAATTGTGTTGTGTTCTGTATAAACCTGGTAAGGGAAGAGTTAAGATACAAAATCAGAACAAAACCAAGACTTGCATTTGCAGACTTTTATCGTGCATTTACTTATCTTTTAAAATAGTCAGTCAAACATTACACATACATAGAAGTAATTTGTTTCTCCTCCAGATCTTTTCCATCCTCTCATTTCTTTCATAGGCAACACAATACAAACGAAAGATTCCCAGCAGCACGAATCAAACATGAATGGATGCACAAAAGCTGGCGCAGCACCAATGCCCTGAGAGAAGCACAGACAACAAACACTGACAGATGCACAGTAGCACAGACAAACACACTGCACAGACAAGCATCTACGATCTCAGGGCACTGTGACATGACAAGGCTGGGTGCCTTACCAAGGATCCCATACACAAGAGAAAGTCTGCCCTTACCCGAGGCTACAAGGTCACTGAAAGGAAGGGCCTTCACGGCCGTGATCCACCGCTCCCCCTCTCCATGGGCCTGCTTCACTGTCACCAGGGGGTGTTTCTTCCTGAAGCTCCACACACTGATGGCACTGCAAAGGAGTGAGTGAATGAATGAATGAATGAATGAATGAATGAATGAACGAACGACTACTACCTACTAAGAATCACTAGAGCTGGTCTGACCATGACCGAGTCAAGTACTGAATGCCCTTGTACTTCACTTTTGATGCTCACCAAGGGAGATGCAGTGGGTCTATTCTTACCCCAAACCCACAGATACGGCACTGCTGAGGGCGAGAATGAGAGGTGTGCCTATGGCAGGCCTTACACGATTCACCTCTCCCCAGTCTTCACAACTTCTCCAAACAAGAGTGCTCTGCAGCTTAACTCCAAACAAGAGTCCTCTGCAGCTGTGTTTTGGAAATTTCATGGCTGTGCTCTCGCAGGTGATACAAAATCAAAAAGCAGCCATGACCTTATGTATATTGGCAAAGTACATGCAAGTATGCACATAACTGTATACACATCACCTACATTTGCATTCCCCAGAAACTTGTCAAAAATATTACTAAAATCTTATCAAATGCCTTCACATTTCTTAAGTGCTCAAAGCACTCAAACAGGGTTTATCTCGCATTACAGAAAATTCCGTTCCCTACTTCAACATTTTTTATAAGGCAAAATTTGTCAAATAATTCCTTTTCTGGCTGTCAGTCTCAGTAGAAGTTTATGTCTACAGCAATCCATGAAGTGTTTTGTTCACACTTACTTCTGATCTGAGCCTGTCATGAAGTGTTTTGTTCACACTTACTTCTGATCTGAGCCTGCCATGAAGTGTTTTGTTCACACTTACTTCTGATCTGAGCCTGTCATGAAGTGTTTTGTTCACACTTACTTCTGATCTGAGCCTGTCATGAAGTGTTTTGTTCACACTTACTTCTGATCTGAGCCTGTCATGAAGTGTTTTGTTCACACTTACTTCTGATCTGAGCCTGCCATGAAGTGTTTTGTTCACACTTACTTCTGATCTGAGCCTGCCATGAAGTGTTTTGTTCACACTTACTTCTGATCTGAGCCTGTCATGAAGTGTTTTGTTCACACTTACTTCTGATCTGAGCCTGTCATGAAGTGTTTTGTTCACACTTACTTCTGATCTGAGCCTGCCATGAAGTGTTTTGTTCACACTTACTTCTATCTGAGCCTGTCATGAAGTGTTTTGTTCACACTTACTTCTGATCTGAGCCTGTCATGAAGTGTTTTGTTCACACTTACTTCTGATCTGAGCCTGTCATGAAGTGTTTTGTTCACACTTACTTCTGATCTGAGCCTGCCATGAAGTGTTTTGTTCACACTTACTTCTGATCTGAGCCTGTCATGAAGTGTTTTGTTCACACTTACTTCTATCTGAGCCTGCCATGAAGTGTTTTGTTCACACTTACTTCTGATCTGAGCCTGTCATAAAGTGCTTTGTTCACACTTACTTCTGATCTGAGCCTGCCATGAAGTGTTTTGTTCACACTTACTTCTATCTGAGCCTGCCATGAAGTGTTTTGTTCACACTTACTTCTGATCTGAGCCTGCCATGAAGTGTTTTGTTCACACTTACTTCGATCTGAGCTGTCATGAAGTGTTTTGCACACTTACTTCTGATCTGAGCCTGTCATGAAGTGTTTTGTTCACACTTACTTCTGATCTGAGCCTGCCATGAAGTGTTTTGTTCACACTTACTTCTGATCTGAGCCTGTCATGAAGTGTTTTGTTCACACTTACTTCTGATCTGAGCCTGCCATGAAGTGTTTTGTTCACACTTACTTCTGATCTGAGCCTGTCATGAAGTGCTTTGTTCACACTTACTTCTGATCTGAGCCTGCCATGAAGTGTTTTGTTCACACTTACTTCTGATCTGAGCCTGCCATGAAGTGTTTTGTTCACACTTACTTCTGATCTGAGCCTGCCATGAAGTGTTTTGTTCACACCAAGGAGTACTATATCAGAAGGAGATGCACCACAGATTTCCAGTCTGTGCTAGCAAAGGCCATCATACTGATAACAGTATACTATCATGGTTAACATAAACAAGCAGTTTTCTGATTTTGTACTTATAGGGAGACATTTTGCTAATAAAGAAAGTCATTTTGGTGCTTTTTTCCCTCCCATTAGAAAAAAAACACTGCCGGATGTGCATTAAAACCTCTATTAACACTTGACTGAAGTGAATGATCACTTTCTTGCATGTTTATCAGTTAAAAGGACTGAATGACCAACATACATTCAACAAAATACTATTCTCATTAACATTTATAAATAAGATTAAATGAGTAAAATGGATCTAAAACTAACATTTAAGTTTGTTTTTTAATGTTCAAATTTAAAATTAGATTTCAATGCCACACCTGCAGCACAGTCAAACGGAGACGACCAGTAATAAATGGAAAGCAGTCAAACATGGCCTAGAAATCTAGATGTAATTCTGTTTAAATCCTAATAAAAATGCAGCACCGAGCAAATTGCATTGCATAAAAAATTTAAATATTTTTTAAACAACAACAGAGAGAGGGAATGAGAGAGCGAGAGAGGACAAGAGACTGAAGAGTGAGAGTCGAATACACAGCCAGCCAGACAGAAAGAGGGAGAGAGAGACAGAAAGTGTGTATACTATGTGTGTATCTGTGAGAGAAAGAATGTGTGTGACTGTGAGATAGTGTGTGTGAGAGGGGGCAGTAGACAGAAATGCAATACATAAACAAGGAGAGAGACAGAATAAAGTCTCTAGTCATTCACAACTTAAATAGCAGTTGTTAGTAGGGGTGGAGGGTTGTGGGAGGGTCAAGGAAGGTCTACCTTCAAGTGAGCATAAAATTCACAAGCACTTTTACATCCAAGGACCAAAATCACAATCACACTGAAAAACACACTAACACACATGTTGTGGACCTTTCCGCAATGACACACACTTTAAAAGCATCGGGTTGGAATTATCCTAGGAGATAAAAAGTAATCCTGGTATCTGATCTTATGTGTCGTATCCGCCTGTTTCTCAATTTGTCATCTACCAGCAAATGATTGATCAAGTCACCCATAGGGTATGAAAGGGTGGGGGGTGGGTGGGTGGGAGAGAGAGAGAGAGAGAGAGAGAGAGAGAGAGAGAGAGAGAGAGAGAGAGAGAGAGAGAGAGAGAGAATGTGTGGTAGTGTGTTGTGTGGTAGTGAAGTGTGAAAAGTGATATATATATATATATATATATATATATATATATATATATAT
>JAWQFJ010023813.1:35000-37500 GCA_034096865.1 Theodoxus fluviatilis | reverse complement strand
AGCCTGTCATGAAGTGCTTTGTTCACACTTACTTCTGATCTGAGCCTGTCATGAAGTGCTTTGTTCACACTTACTTCTGATCTGAGCCTGTCATGAAGTGTTTTGTTCACACTTACTTCTGATCTGAGCCTGCCATGAAGTGTTTTGTTCACACTTACTTCTGATCTGAGCCTGTCATGAAGTGTTTTGTTCACACTTACTTCTGATCTGAGCCTGTCATGAAGTGCTTTGTTCACACTTACTTCTGATCTGAGCCTGTCATGAAGTGTTTTGTTCACACTTACTTCTGATCTGAGGCTGCCATGAAGTGTTTTGTTCACACTTACTTCTGATCTGAGCCTGTCATGAAGTGTTTTGTTCACACTTACTTCTGATCTGAGCCTGCTATGAAGTGTTTTGTTCACTCTTACTTCTGATCTGAGCCTGTCATGAAGTGTTTTGTTCTCACTTACTTCTGATCTGAGCCTGTCATGAAGTGTTTTGTTCACACTTACTTCTGATTTGGGCCTGTCATGAAGTGTTTTGTTCACACTTACTTCTGATCTGAGCCTGTCATGAAGTGTTTTGTTCACACTTACTTCTGATCTGAGCCTGTCATGAAGTGTTTTGTTCACACTTACTTCTGATCTGAGCCTGCCATGAAGTGCTTTGTTCACACTTACTTCTGATCTGAGCCTGCCATGAAGTGTTTTGTTCACACTTACTTCTGATCAGAGCCTGCCATGAAGTGTTTTGTTCACACTTACTTCTGATCTGAGCCTGCTATGAAGTGTTTTGTTCACTCTTACTTCTGATCTGAGCCTGTCATGAAGTGTTTTGTTCACACTTACTTCTATCTGAGCCTGCCATGAAGTGTTTTGTTCACACTTACTTCTGATCTGAGCCTGCCATGAAGTGTTTTGTTCACACTTACTTCTGATCTGAGCCTGTCATGAAGTGTTTTGTTCACACTTACTTCTGATCTGAGCCTGTCATGAAGTGGCTTTCATCCATGAATGAGATGCAGTCTAGAGAGCCTCTGTAAGAAAATAAAAGTCAACCAGTTACCACCAGTACTTCTGACTCCAATGCCATGCACACATGCACACTCAGTCAAACAAAAACACAGGAAATATCAGAACATGTCTTTGCAGACATGCAAACATACACATCTATTAAAAGACACACACAAATAAACACATACACACATGCACACGTTCACAAACAAGCATGCACATGCACTCACACAGAAACACACTCACTCCTCTCTCTCTCTCTCTCTCTCTCTCTCAAATAAACAGACATGCTCACACATATACACAGATAACACCTCACTACACACAGAAACCACCTCAGAACACACTCACACGGCAGCTCAGCACACACAGCAAAGCTATCTCTGGGAGTAACAAAGAACTAGACACAGCCAATACATACGGTGGGGCTCTGAAGACCGCCTGCTTCGCCTCCACCAGCTGCCAGCGCCGCGCAGTCCTGTCCCGTCCTCCACACGACATGACTTGTTCTTTCGTCAGACAGTCAATGTCCGTCACCGCATCTTCATGGCCATATCTGTGCAGTGCCACAGAGCAAGCCATTAGGACAGGACTCAGCTTTCAAAGGGGAATGTCCATCATCAACAAATTGTCTTCCTTATGTAACTGATGCCCTAACAACAAAAAAACTGGCAATCATTCTTCTTTTCCTGACTTATTGCAATTGGTTGACAATGTTTAAGTTTCACCATCAGCAAGCTTTTGAAGATACACCACACTTTGGGCACATGAGAGTGAATTGGCCTTCCCAGGGGTGGTGCGTGTGCATGAGTGCCAGTGCAGTAAGCATGAGCGTAAATAAGTATCCCTTTTCATGCATAAATTCCACAATATTTTACTCTGCCCTTTCTGCTACTCCTCTAACACTTTGCCATTGGCATTGGTGTGGACTAGCTCTCCAGTGCATTCTGTTGCCACTATGTTTTGTAGTGAGGCATGGCCGAGAGAGACAAGGTTTTCCAATTCAACACTTCAACAACGTAGGCAATGGTTCCACAAGTGAGCAAGCACATAGCAACTACAAACAAACATTCATTCACTCTTATTGGCTAATTAGCAAAATAGGGTGTTGGTTATTAACTTCATGTAACATCCCATGTGAGGAGTGCGAGGCAGCTCTTCCACATCATGAACAGTAAGTTTGTGAGGTAAAACACAGAAGGAGTAGCTCAGACTTAGCTGTGGAGCTAGGAGCAGTAATGGAATGGCACCAAGGACCAGATTGGTAGTGTAGACATTTTACATTGATGACAAGCCCAAGGTAGGATATTCCCATTAAACTAAGATTAACTCTTAACTCATTCGCACATAGTCGAACATAGTCGTTCGCGGCGCGTAGGCTCAATAGAGCCTACCACATTAGCTTATTTTTGCCCCCTTACAACAAGGAAAATATGGTTTAGGGAACTAGTCTAGTCTTCAATTAGTCTCTGTACTATAGTTTGCCAGCTTTAGATTCACACACA
>JAWQFJ010023813.1:0-27500 GCA_034096865.1 Theodoxus fluviatilis | reverse complement strand
GAACCCACTCACTCGAGATGATTCAACAGCGCTTACTAACCCATGACCAGCAATATATGAACTGCCATTGCAATTTGTATCTCTTTAATATATCAACACTATCAAATTAAAGAGAGAAATAGCTTTCCGAGCTTTGCAGGGGACTTCGCTCCGATGTCGCTGCATAGTTTAAAACATCAATACAGATGGCCATCGGTAAAATTCGGATTTCTCCGTCAACACTCAGAAAGGGCTGGGGTAGTCTAGTCAAAACTGTTTTAAAAGTAACTTAACGTTCTGAAACTTACAACATCGATAAATTGAATATTAGGGCACTTAACAATAGTTATTTTGGAGTGGTGGGGTGCTTCTGTAGCAATAAACGAGTTTTCCTAACTTTTCCTTCATGATACTTTTCGGTAAATTGGAAGCTGGTCTGCTCCTCATTTTGGTGCACCCCTCGGGCTATGTCTCTTCTATCAGCATTGGTTGCTTTTTAACCTTTAGAGCGCCGCCGGCGCCTTGACGTGCCACAGCGTACATTTCTCAGACGTCCGCAGGCGTATCAGTTCACCGAGCGATAGTGACGTGCTCTGTTGTCTTGCCTAACGCTGCTTTCAAGTCATGCTGTTATAAAAATATCACAGTCATGTGCAGTGATCACGTGGCAACGAGATCCGCCATTTTGGCGATCGAGATAACGTGCGGCAAATTTTCTGCGAAATTTTTCACGAAGTTCGTCTTTGTCGTTTGTGAACAGGACTTTTTTCTTTGCCAGTATGACGACTGACGAATAAGTTGAAGCGCTTGTGGAGTTATTTTTCGATTCTGACTCTCAGAATATGAATTCGAAGGCTTTACTGACATTGATGTGATGGGAGATATATCATAAATGATAGAGCGCAAGCACGTGCTTCTACCGATCGATGTGTTGTGGTCTGTAGATCGACAGGAGGAGCGGAAGCTTGATTCAGATGAAAATTACTCGGCTGACTTCCCTAGCGTAAGTAATTGTAGGATTTTTTGTTTTGTTTTACACTAAAACATTTTCAGATGTATTTTCAAGTAATCAAAAGCTGTTGTGTTCTTGAATCAATAGAGCAGTGTAGGAAAACACAGTGCTTCTACCGATGGCGATGTGTTGCGGTCTGTAGATCGGGAGTCCTGAGCGGAAGCTTGATTCAGATGAAAATGACTCGGCTGACTTCCCTAGTGTAAGTAATTGTTGGATTTTTTGTTTTGTTTTAGTTTTACCCTAAAACATTTTCAGATGTATCTCCATTACTTGGAGACTCTATGCACTTTTGCATTTTCATCAAAAGCTGTTGTATTCTTAAATAAATAGAGCAGTGTAGGAAAACACAGTGAATTTGTTTGTTTTTGGTTGTTGTCTGTGTTCCATGATTTTTTAGCAGCTGAAAAAAACATTCTATGGCATTTTCATTAATTGTACCATGTAGGCCATCCATTTTTCTACTCACCCTCCAAAAATCTACTTCAAAGCTTGAATAGGTAATAAATGATGATTTTTTAAGTAAACATGGTGTCGAATTTGACCACACATAATAAAATTTGTGGTTCTGGGGTAAAGCAATGACGAAAATTGGCGGCGCTCTAAAGGTTAAATCATCCATCCAATAAGAACGAAGCTTTCGCGTGTATTCGGACCCATCCAAATCGCATAATTTTGGGGATGCAATGGGAGATAATTTTTTGCAAGTAGGAGTTACGTCCCTTGTCGGTTCATGCTATCAATACAGTAAGCTGCGACAGACTTGACAATCTTCAACTAAGGTACATGGTACCCCTCCCCTAAGTCTTAACATCTCACAGTATCTTGCAAAGCATTTGCACAGCACCCAGCTGTATAGTGTGTTTCCATTTGTGTGTCGAAGTGATAATGGATTCAAATCACAACAGCAATGAATAGAATGATACTCACCAAGTCTGCCACCATCCTATACAATCGGCCTTCTTTCTCCAACTGTAAACAAGAATGGTGTATATATTATAACCGTCTGTGCCCAGACAAAAATAAGCAATGACACTATTTCATCAAATGCAAGTGCACAAATCAGACAGCATACAATCCAGTGTACGTATTGAGCACAAGAGACAGACATTATGGAGTTCAGTTCTTCTTCAGTTGTCCCTTGCTTCAAGGATGACTGGTTCTGCTCCTGTCCCTATGGGTCCTCTGATGACTCTGCATACCCAGTCTGGAGCAGCAAAGTTTGAAGCAGGTGGGGCACTGGAAGTCTGTGGCTGTCATGGAGGTTGCTGCCTCTGTGTTGCCTTTGTGAGCTGCTGCACGATGCTGGTGGTGCTCCTCCAGTGCTGCAGATGCCTTGCTGGAGTGATCCATTATCATCCATCTCAGATCCTCCTTCAGTTAGTCTCTATATCGCTTGCCTGGCTGACCAACTTTCCTTCTTCCATGTGCCAGTTTGCAGAAAGATAGCTGCTTCAGGATTGTTCATCCTAATGAGGTGTCCTGACCATCTGAGCTGAGACAACAGCTGCAGTGCCTCAACAGAGGGTGTCTTTGCACTTTCAAAGGCTTCAGTGTTAGTCACTTTGTCCTGCCATCCAATGCCCTGGCATTCAGTACAGAGTACAATAAATACATACACTAACTTAATTAAAAATTATATCAGAGACAAGGTATGATGGATCTTCTTCTTGTCAATCGCTAGATGATTGCGCCAGTCGCACGCACAAATGCAGCTGTTCTCCGCAGCTCCTCCAGGTTGCCATAGAGTTTGCTCCTCACTGGAGTTGGGTCTGGTTACCGTGCTCTTCTGAGGGCATCATGGTGGGAGCAGTCTTGGAAAAGGTGTTCACGGGTCATCGAGGCAGTGTCGCAAGAACATCTGTCTGTCTGAAAAACTTTGAACTTGTGGAACATATGTGGGAGTCTGAACAGAATGACTTGGTCAGCTCTGTTCAGAAAGTGGTAGCTGTCATTTTGGTTGTAATTCGGATGTTGCTGGCGCCACTTTTTCTGAGACAGAGCCTTGATGATGGTCTTCTCTTCTGCATAAGAGACCTGTCTGTCTTCCTGGTCCAGCTGACCACCTTCCCTGGCCAGTCTGCCAGCCATCTCATTTTCATGCACTTCACAGTGTGCAGGAATCCATTGGAGGGTATGATGGATGAAACTGGTGTATCTAATTGCATATAACCTGATGATAATTTGCATACAATGGAAAAGATTCCATTTAAAGGAAAAGACCAAAGTTAGAGGTGTTTTTTTTAATAAGAGGACATTTTCACTGATACAACAGCATACCTGAAAACACTGATTACTGCAAAATAAGTGAGGCATTAAACACTTTCTGATCAAGTGACACCAAGACGTTTGCATACTACATCCCACTTTCAATTTACTATGTCCTACTTTGAAGGAGTACATCATACGAGTAAAGTACTACAACACAAAATCCAAGTCACATTACTTTGTCTTCTCATTCAGGGACAAAAAAGAGCCCACAAAATGACTTCCATCACAAAGTTTTCACTGTTCTGAAACCCACAAAAACAGAAGAAGAAAAAGCACTTCAAACAAGACATGTGGTCTGAACAGATTTTCATTGTCATTTTGGTTTTGGAAAAAAAACCTGAGCATTTTTTCATCTATAACAGATGGATAAATGAACTGATGGACAGATGGAGGGGATGGACAGGCAGATATCTTCAGTGTTTGCAAGGCTCATGTTATCACGGTTACCTTACAGGAGAGAACTAACATAACGTGTCTGACTTACCCTCTGATCTTTCAGTCGCTTGCTCAAGGCATCATCAACATCCTCTTCAGCCTCTTCTTCAGCTGCAAATGCAAGTTTTATAACATTTAACCTCGGGCATGAAATAAATGTGAAAAATCGGCGTTATTTAGCAATTGTACTCTTCTGTAAAGCAAGTGTTTCATATTCATTTTCACCATTTTAATAGCTTCTTCCACCCCATTTGTCAGTTTGTATCTTGACCAGTCTGACATGGCTGTATCATTTGAAAGATATCCTTCTCGATAAATGTTCTCAACACCGCTGGTTCTCTAAGGCCACAACATAAAGCAGTTGTGGTTGCAGTAATATGACAACAAAAACAAGAAGGGCGATCCGTCAGCCTACAGTTTTGTTGTTGTCATTTGTTTGCTTTAGAGGAGGGAGGATTAAACATAAATCAAGTTTCCCTTTTGGTGCAAACACTATTTTAAACATAAATAATGGATTCCAATATTGAAAAATAAGTCTATGGTTGTCAGAAGAAAAAAAGAGTCAGTCAGGTTACCATAACCAGAACTTTTTTCTTTCCCCCCCCCCCCCCCCCCCCCCCAATGCGTAATACTAATAGACATCAACCTTTTGTCACATGCTCTTTGACACCAAGTCTGAGGAAGACCATTCTGTCAAAATGTTGCAAGCTGTGTGTCTGTAATAAGGGTGCTTTTATCTACCACTCTCTCCTTGTATTTGCTTTCGGAGAAGACACACTCACCTTTCAATGGAGAAAACAGCCAGACCCACAAGACACACTCACCTTTCAATGGAGAAAACAGCCAGACCCACAAGACACACTCACCTTTCAATGCCTCCAGCCGCAGCCTCTCCTTCACCAGGCGGAGTTTCTTCTCCTCCAGCTCCTCTTCCTTCTCCTCTTCCTCCTCGTCTTCTGCATCATGCTTCTTGTTCCACACTAGGTCATCATCACTGCAACCAAATCGATCATTAAAAGATGTTATCGTTCAGTTTGACCACTTGTCGACAACAAAAGGTTTGTCCAAGGTGGAGATGCTGTATGTGCACACACATGGAACAAACAAACAAAATCACAGGGTGTTTTCATGTTCTAACTACTAGGCTCTTGGGGGCATTGTAACTGGACAGGCAGAAGATATACCATTATATCTAGGTACTAATGAATCAGTAAATTAGTGAGCAAATCACTTATTTCCTCTCTCACTTACTCACTCTCAGACTTAATCAAGCAAATCAATTAAACAGCAACGTTTTTTTTCCTCATTACTTAATCTTACAACAACAACAAGAAAATTAACAAGCATTGAAAGGTGAACACTCATATATATATATTAATTACTCTTTGATCATTACAAATGGAGTTCTTGACAAAACCTCAAGAAAGGATATTGGACAGAAACCATTTTCTGCCTAATGTGCAAATGTTGCCAACAGCATTATATTTCAATTTAATACTTGCAACTATGTGACTTGTAAGATGCAGAATGAGCAAAAATGACATCACCATCTGCTAGCTATTTGCCCTCTTAATTCTGTCCTTGAAGCAACAGCTATTTCTTGGGTAAGGCCACATAAAAAGTTCTGGTTACAGTAACATGGCAACAATAATATTTTTAAAGGGTCAATAGGTTGGAGTCAATGTTTTAATGAAGAGGCCAGTTTGAACAAATAAAAAAGTCTCTTTTGCTGATTACCATTTAGGGTCAGCAGAAAAACTATAACTTATAAGGTCAGTTGGGTTACTGCACAGTAACCACAGCTTTTTCTCTTCTTTTTTTTTTGGGGGGGGGGGGGGGGACCTAACATCTGTGCATGTGTGTCTGCGTGCACGGCCATGTGTATGCATGTGTGCTTGCGCATGGGTGTGTGTGCATGCACTTGTGTGTGTGCATGTGTTTCTTACATCAAAACAACATAACAAGAATCTCACAACTTCTTTTTTCCTTACATCTTTCTGTTGCCTTTTTCCTGTTCCTGTCTTTCTCAAATTTTACATTTTGCTCTATGTCTTGTCTTACCTTTCTTCTGAACTGAATTCCACTTCCAGCTTCCGCTTCTTTCCACCCTGCAAGGAAACAAACCAATGCAAACTTATCAATGTTATCTCATTACCTTTGAGTGTTTGACATGCATTGTTGGATTTGCTTTTTCCCCATTTGATTTCATCATTTTTATTATACCATAAATAAAGTCTTTCATCCTTGCTACTTTTTTTCCTGGCTAGCCTGAGTTTTTTTCCATGAACTCATAAAACTTGCTTGAGCGGTACATAATGTAACAACACACAAAATTCAAAAGTTGTGGCCAATTGTAGTTTACAGTGCAAATATCGCTTGAAAAAAAATCAACTGATTAAGTTCCCCAAATACGCTGCGTTTCCTAGCACTGCTGGTCTACCAATAATGTTATTAATCCAAGTTCCAGAGCACGGAATGAGGCTACAGCATATATATCCAAGTGATTGCCAGTTCATGAACAATAATTAATCCACAAGACCACATACACTAGTGAGATGTCATGTAATGGGGGCATGAATTGGACTAGTTAAAGGAAAAGACACGTTGTTCGATTAGTGTTGTTAGCGAGGACTAGTAGTAGAGCAAAATCATGAAATGGTTGTCGAAGAGGGGAATATTGTGCCAATATCCTTATGTCCCCATCCTTGTTTTAGATCCCTTCTGTCTCTGGTTGTTACGCATTAAATGCCATCCTTCTCTCAGGGTAGATGTGCAGTTTGTAACTTATATGTGATGCTGACACTGCCAAAGCCGTAGGCGTAGCTCGTTCGCAAGCTTAAACCGTGAAGTCCGAAGACAGTCACGATTCTCTCGTATATCACTGACTGTCACTATGACTATGTGTTCCACGGGGATCTGAAATGTCTTTACCTCTGTAATCAATTAATATTCAACGTAATCCAAAATACTAATAAAAAATATGAAATTCACATACTTTTTTGGTGGTTTTCTGTAGTTTTCTCTTCCCAGGCATCGCGAAAAATGAGGTGGTCAAACTCAAAGTTGGCACGTGTTCAGTGAAAATTTCAAACTGCAAAATTTGACTCCAGAGGCAGGAAATGGAAGACGCCAAGGGGGACAACTCCCAAAACATGGGCTTCTGCTCAACCTGCCAAGAGGCACGTGGAATCAAAACACCAACGCTCGCGTGAGAAGGCGGCTGTAAAAACCTTGGAAAGACCGCCGAAGTATGCATCTCTTTCCCCTTTTAAGCAAATATTTCTTCAGTAAGAAACTTTGAGTTGACTGTTGACTCTTTTTCGTGAATTTTGCATTTGCTGTTGTAAAAAAAAAAGGGTTTTTATCATGTGACGTTTTCCAGTCACAATTCTGACATGCAAATGCGAAAGCGGAAAATAATTATTCTACTTCATCAAAACTAAATATTCACTCTGAGTCCATTGTTCTGCCTATAACGAGAAATCGCTTAACAAATAGATGGCCTCGTTAATGTTTTTCCACTCAAATGAAAAAAATTGATGTGGTTTGTTTGCGATCGAGGCGCGTGGCTTGTCGTCATTGAACTTGTTATATTTTATAAACTAAAACTCATGTCCCTGTTTTGGTGTCTCATCTGCGAAATCATCGCCCGTACAATGGAGAAAAATTGCTTTTTCAATGGTGCCCATTATATGATGCTTAAACTTATTCAATGGGGGGTGAAAAGCTCAGATTTATTTAGGCTTAAATAGGAGTGACATCGCAGAAACGGCCTGACATGGCAGGAGCGTCGGTGTATCACTTTCTCTTTCTTGTGAACACCCTACAGTGAGTTGGGGGTGAGAATATAACCACTGCGTTCCTCTACACGATTCGTAAAAAGCGAAAAATGAGGGAAATTGTGACTTCACTTGCGCTTTCATGGTTTCATTGATTTTGTTAATAATGGCTGATAGGCCGTAAAATTTCATTTGTTCGATCATTTCTTGTGAGAAAGGTCGTTAGTCCATGCACATGATGCATTTAATTTCCTTATCCTATTTCGCTTCTACATAGCTGTAAATCTGCTGTTCGGTTTGTTCCACGTGTCTCCTCTAATACAGTAATAGTACTCAACAACTGAAGACACCACAGTGCAGAATAAACAAGTAAATGAGGACATTTTTCAACGTTAAAAGTAAAAATTGGTAGCAGATCGGATTAATAATATCAACAAGTCTGTATCAGTATTCAATTTGAAGTGGGGAGAAAGAAAGAGATTTATGAGTCATTCCTCTTTGTTGGTGCGGATTCCCCATGTCTGGTCGAGAGTTGACCAACCACGTCTCCCTACGGCTATGTGTCTCAGATCTATCCATTCGTAAGAGGGGAATAATGAGGGACATGATGACTTGAATTACATTTAAACAATTCCAGTGATTTTCATGCTGAATGGCCTTAAATAGTCTACAAAGGCTGATAGGCTGTAAAACACCATCCATCCATCCCTACATGTTTCATAAGAAGTGAATAACTAGGAATATAGTGATTTGACTTGTTCTTATTTTATGAATTCTAATGGTTTTCATGATTAATGACCTTAAATAGCCTACAAAGGCTGATAAGTCATGAAACTCCATCCATTCATCCTTAGTAGCTGATGAGAAAAATGCAATATGCTTGATATAAAAGTAGTTTGATCCTTATTTTAAAATATACTGAATAATGCATTAGCATTCTTCACTATGTCCTGTGAGTTGTTGATATGATCTTTGTATTGTCAGATAAGTTTCATAATGAACAAGAAGACAGATTGCAAGAAAAATAGTCACCATCCATGTTGTCAATTTTAGGCATTTAGGAGTTGAGGTGTAGCAAGCTCTCTGCCATGGGTGCCCCCTGTGGGTTGGGGGTCAGACAAGACCCACTGCATCTCCCCATGAAGATAAGAGGAGAATAACCAGGGACATCATGACTTGACTTGCTCTAGTAGGTTTTCGCAATACACAGCATTGATACTGAGAGGCTGTGAAAACCCATCCATCCTCTGCCATGTGTTTTCATTTAAAAGTCACACTTGGTCGGTACTTGCACATTTTTCACCTTTTCATTTTGAAAACTTTTCACATGCCATTAAAAAATTACTTATTTTGTTTGAGAGCACCTCGGGGGAATTTAGTCTGCAGCTGAGATATTCTCCAGAATTTTTTCGGAAAAGGTTCCTCTAGTGGGCCACACTAGTGGACTTGTCTGGGAAGGGTGTGGGAAAGAGTAAAACTGGTGGGCCACAAAGGCTGATAAGCCACAGCATCTGATTGGCTGTGTGGGTTTTAATTTAAAAAAATTAATAATGATATGTATTTTATATTTGATTCTTTAGACTCCATTGTCATCTTGTGTGTGAATCACTGCAGATTCACTGATGAAGATAACTTATAGTTATATTGTTTATGTTTGCTGCGACCAGTCAGTTTGTGTGGCCCGCCAGCTTGACCATCTTTCCTGCACCTCTCTTCTTGTGGCCATGAATGATAGAGGAATCCTTTTCATTTTTTGTTCCTTCATTCTCTTTATTTCCTTGACAAATTATTCACTTTTGAAGCATTCTCCTAAGCTATGCTACAAATTGTTTATCTTGATTTTTGATTATTCAAATTTCTTTCAATGTATTGTTTGAATGGCACGATTTTTTTACAGATAAATGTCTGAAAGAGTTATTTATCCATTCATTTGTTCATACATTCATTCTTAGACTGACAGAAAGGCGGTGTTACAAAATGAATGCAGAGCAGCAGTGAATCAGTGCCCTCAGTAGTTCCTCATTCTGACTCAGGAGAAGGCAAGTTGGATTCAGATACACAACAGATGTACAGAATATCAGGCTTTACAAGTTGGAATGGGATATTTCTGGCTCTGGGCTAAAATTGTTGCTGTTAGAAACTTTACCTGCAGTTGTCTCCCTTTGTGTGTTACTTTCTTGCCTGATGTAATTCTCCAGTAATCATTATTCTTATCATTACAGTTTCTGATGTAATACCCCATGTATAAGTATACATGTGGCAGACTAGCATTACACTGAGTTTGGAGTAGAAGTGCTCAACAGTTCCCATGGCAAGAACTGGGATTAATATCACTGTGATCCAGTCACCCAACTCACTGCTGGCTGATTTCCTCCTCTGAGTAAGAATAGACCCACCGCGTCTCCCTATGTGATTCGTAAGAGGTGAATAACTAGGGACACCGTGACTGGATTACGTTTACTCTAAACTGTTCTAGTGATTTTCATGCTTAATGGCCGTACATAGCCTACAAAAGCTGATAGGCTGTAAAAGACTATCTATCCATCCATCCATCCATCCATCCATCCATCCATCCATCCATCCATCCATCCATCCATCCATCTCATCCATCTCATCCATCCATCCATCCATCCTCCTCTGAGCTCTACTCAACCTTTGCCTCTCATTCATTGTATGCTTTTTTTGTTCACCTTTTGAAATGTCAGACCACTCAAAGTTGACCCTCCAACTCAGAGATAGATCTCTTAATTTGGTTTTATTACTGGTTGTGTAAGTAGCTCTTACTCTCACCAGATGTAGTGATTTCATAGCCAGAAGTCCTATATAACCTACAAATGCTGATACTATAGGCTGCAAAACTCATTCATTCATTCACTCACTCATTCATTCACTCATTCATTCATTCATTCATTCATTCATTCATTCATTCATTCATTCATTCATTCACTCACTCACTCGTTCATTCATTCATTCATTCATTCATTCTGTCCTTGCATGAGGGTGCAGTGAGGAATGTCAGTGTCACCACTGTGTCTGACAGGCAGTGTTCTTTGTGTCTTGCAGACTGAGATGTCTAGGGTGACCCAGAGGAACCGCTCCCCCCTGAAAAGACTTGGCGTAAGTTTCGTTTCCAAGTTTTGTGGATTTGTGCATGCATGTGGAAGCATGTGTTCTCATGCATGTGTGTGTCTGTCTGTCTGTCTGTCTGTCTGTCTGTCTGTCTGTCTGTCTGTCTGTCTGTCTGTCTGTCTGTCTGTCTGTCTGTCTGTCTGTCTGTCTGTCTGTCAGTCTGTCTGTCTGTCTGTCTGTCTGTCTGTCTGTCTGTCTAAGTTTCTGTAGGAGAGGGTGGGGGTATCTATTGGTTGCTTTTAATGAGGAATATGACAGTGACTGTAGGACTGGTATGAAGTAGTTCTCTTTCCAATAAATGAATACTGCCGCGACATAGATACACATGCTGAGTACTAAAAAACTGCAATGAAAAATCTAAACCTTAGTGTTTCCATGGCAGCTGAGCTAGTCAAGAACCCCCACATGCACTACTTAAAAAATACAACAGTCAAAAGTTACACAGGATTACTTCAACATTTTTCTTCTTCTGTAACTGTAAGTTACACATCATTTCCTCATTTTGTCAGATTGGAATCTATTTCTATGCAGTATGACTATGAATAATTTTTCCTAATTTCATATCCATCACCCCATAAACATGTTTTTAAAATCCCATTTTATATGAACCTGTTTTGCCAATTACAACTGAAGTAATGGAGAGACCACTATATGAGCCTGCCGAAGTTGAGAAAACACAACAAAAAATAAATTGTAAAAATTTCAGGGCTGTAATATTTCTCTCCTCTCTTCTTATCCCTCCCACTCATCCCCCCACCCCACCCCCCTTTTTCTCCTTTCCTGTTATTTTTATATGTGACAAAAACTATTTTGAGAAATGTAGGAATGAAGATCAAACATCTAGTTTTGCAATATTCTTTTTTTTTAATCATATGGCCGGGAGCTCTCATTCCATTGTAAGACATTGCACTCGGCCAATACTTTCGCTGAATCTTCCCGACGGAAAGGGTTGGGGGAAAATTGTCCCACCCTGTCTTTTATTGTTTTGTAACTAATGCAAGAGGTGAATAACTAGGAAAATCATGACTTCCTCTTATTCCAACTGACTCTCAAGTGATTGTCTGTGTGGTTTTAACAGTTTTTTTGTGCGTAATGAGTTGCATTTCAAGCTTATGATTAGTTACTACATTGGTTTAACACGAGGTACCACTCCTAAAGTAATTATTTCTGGGGTTTTATTTGTTGATTTTGTTCATCTGTTAGTTTTTCTTTGTTAATTCTTTGATATGTTGAAATAGTCACTGTTGTGAGAATTCTGTCACTCATTTTTCCATTTTTCAAGGTAGTGAAGTGAGGATTTCTTGTATTACCAACATGCATTATTTTGGAGGTGAAGATTTTCCAAGCATTTGAAAAAAAAGGTGATCCTTCTCAGGTTTGATATTGACTCGCAGCCTTTTGTTCTCTTTACATGTACACAGACTAGGAACACTTCCGGAGTCTCAAGGAACTGGTCCCAAAACGACTCGGCGTTGGAGTTGTCCCTTTTTGAGCAGGAGATGAAGAGGTTGAAAAGCTTGGATACATCCTCAAAAGACTGTATAAGGAAGCAGAAATGGAACATTGGAATGTTGCTCTGCAGGCAGGATCACTGGAGAGTCATGGGAGCAGATGCCATCATGGCCACAAACTATGATGAGGCGATGAAGTATCTCAGGAAGGCTATAAACGTAATTCCCCAGAGCATGCAAAGGCTCATTGAAGAGAATTATGGTGCTCCCCTCTTATCCTCAAAGCTGAAAATCACCGAGCCTTTCACAGAGGAGGCATTGCAGACTTTCAAGGACACAGTTGACTTCAAGTTGCTGGCACCAGTAACTTTTGATCGCATATATTGCAAATGCTACAGCACCGTGTCAGCATGCCTGAACATTGGAGACAACCTGATGGTGTCTCACAGAGACAAAGCTCTGGTTCTCTTCCAGCATGCCTGTGAGATTGGCCCCTGCGCCTTCTCGCAAAGTGCCCTTCTGTGCCTGCATAAAGTCTTGTGGAACATGTCTTCCCTGGCAGGTGCCTTTGACTTTGACTGCTTTCTGCCTCTCTTGCGTCTGGCTACACAGTGGGCATACACCTGTGAGGAAAAGCACCTAGAAACACTTCAGCCTGGAGAACTAGAAATCAGACCATTCAACCTTGCCTTGAAGCTGTATGCTGACCACCGAGTGATGCATCAGAACAACCCAGGCATACGTGATGCTGACTCCGCCATCCGGTGCTTTCTTCAATCAGAGCGCAGGAATGAGCACTACAGTACCTATCATTTCACCGACAGTAAAGGGAACTTCCGGGAGGATTGGTACAGCCCAAATGCAGCCTACCTTCTTGCAGAGCTCAGCACACATCTTTCCTTTGGCAAACTGAGCAATGGCAACGTTCCAAAGTTGTGGCAACAAGATGCTCAAGGGAGAACACCCCTCTACACACTTGTGGAGAATCTGCAAAGAGCACATCTTGTGGAATTTGTGCGGACGGGGCTGCTTGAGCACTTCATGCAGCTAGGGGCCTGTCTATGTGCTTGTGATCAAGTACACAAAATGCGGGCCTGCCACCATCTGGATCTGAAGCTGAGGAATGCACACAGAGTCCCTCCTTTGACCTTGAAGTGCTTGGCTGCCAGGGCCTGCAGAAGATTCTTTCCTCAGAAAGTTATGGACGAGAAGCTGCCGACCATGCTGAGACTGTTCACCAGGGTGCACTAGGCATGATACTGGCAGCTGACTGACTCCCGTGCCCTCCCATCAGCTGCCATGTTGACATTGTTCACCAGGGTGCACTAGGCGTGATACTGGCAGCTGACTGACTCCCGTGCCCTCCCATCAGCTGCTGTGACTCGGCACCTATTGGAATAGCTCGTTTGTCATCTTCCTATTACTGTCTTTGAGTAGGCTTGCTTTCTCTCTGCTCTGTGTGTGTGTGTGTGTGTGTGTGTGTGTGCATTGTGCTGTAAGTGTGATTCGGTCTGAGACTGTTAATGGACATTATTATGACCTATGTAGGTGTAGTCTTCTTGTAACCATAGTTTTAACACCTGTCAGTAGACACCTTCCATTCCTTATAGCCCAGTTTTAACAATGGTTGTGGACTTTCTCTCCATATAGTTAGTTCAGTTTTACAAGCTATAAGCACCTAATTATTTATTTTGCATGTCTAGTTTGGTGTTGTGATCTAGGTTCAATAGGATTTTTAATTTAAGATTTTTCTCGTTTCCATTTCTGTGTAAGTGTTGTGGCCTCTGTAGTCTCTCTGTATCCATAGTTTTACAATCTATTGTCTACATCAGCTTTTCCTTTAAGTTATTCTTTTTTAAATTATGTTTACAATAGTGGTGGTTGTCTAAGGCCAAAAACAAAAACAGTAAATGCATTAACTCAACTGAACCTATATTTTCCTGCCAATCTAAACTTTTTTAAAATTCTTGTGAAAATAATTAAATCGATGGTAAACGACAAACTGCACACCAATGATACTGTTCCATCTTCCCTGTGAGTACTGTTGAAGTTAAAAACGCAGTCTCAGTGAAACGTTTTGGTTAATGTTAAAATGAATTTACTGTATACATGACATATATCTTAAAACACATGCGGAACCAAGTGCTCACACACACACACACACACACACACACACACACACACACACACACACACACACACACTCACAGACACACACACACACACAGACACATGTGCAGTCTCAATCTGGCCAGAAAAAAGTCATGCCCACCTACTGACACCAACCCCACCCCTTTTTTGTGGCTATGTTGCCATATCCACTTAAAAAAAAAAAATCTTCATTTTAGCTTTACATATTCTGGACACCTGGTTACCTTTTTAGCATGTCTATTTAGGTGTTGCAGTCAAGCATCAATAGGATTTTTATTTGGTTATCTGGGCCGAACAGTATTTTTGTTGCCACCTTTATTTCTCCATAGTATGAAAACTTCTTAAATATGCCAATTGCACTGAAATCTGCTTTATGCAATCAGTTGTGGTAGACACATTTTGTTCCTAGTGCAGAGGATGTCTTCCTGCATGTTTTTGTCATTCCTAGACACTTTTGTTGTCTACAACATAATGGAGATCCTCGGGTACATATTTGAGGCACAATGTATTAGTCATACAGTTTTTCATGATTGTCTCAGGCATACATAACTTGTATGAATGGTGCTAGTGACTAAGATGTCAAGATTAGACTTTTGCCGTAGCTGTGGGATATGTCTTTAGCAGCAACTAAAGAATGACACTTTCTACAGGTTGCTGTAGTGATGTCAAGTGATCTCAAATTAATCTACGCACAGTCGTCATGGCCACAGGGAAAAGTGGGAAGAAAGAAAAGCTACAAGAACTGCCTCGCAGACCGTTCTCACCATTGACTTAAAAATGTCCATTTCTGGGAGCCTGTAGCTCAGGGTCATTCTTACTGGCATGACAGTATGTCTGGTTCTCCAGCAGAGGAGGACAGACGAACTGCTGGAGAAGAATGGAGGGTGAGAGGTGTCTGCATACTAAATCAGTCCCCGAAACGTTTCCATAGTTGATTGTCACCTCTTGAAGGAGTTTTACTGTGATAGCTACTGGAGGTCACAACCAACAATGCTGGACATGGTGTTGATTTTACCATCGGACAACTGGGGGTAGACAAATTTTCTGGGCCACGCTATATCTTATCAGTCACCCCCAGATCCATCGTGTCCAAGTCTCCAACGTGGGATAAAGCCGTGGTCCTCCTCATTGCCGAAGAACAAACATGAAAAAAGGGGAATCTCTACGCAAGGTTTTGAAGTAAAGCAGCAGAAGCAGCATAAGCAGCGGAAAGGGTTTTCAACACTGGCGTCAAAGGTTTTGTACGATTACCTTGAGATGGATTATTCAGTGACGTCCTAAGACCTTTTTTCACATTCATCCACCATGTCAATATTGTGAGTCCAATCTCCAGAAGAGCTTCTTCGATTACTGCTTGCTTGGCCCTGCTTCAAGTGAAGGACGTCGTCATAAACTGAATGTGTGACTTCCATCCCGCCATCAACATCACCTACCTCGGTCCGCTACAAATCCACCGACTGCTCACTTGATTGCTCAGAAGTTCATCTCTCCGTCACGTGTGCAGAGACTCCACTTCCCACTCACAATGCTTCGAGAAGCCAACAAATTACAGATTGCATCAGGCAGTGAAATGGGTGGATCAGGATTGACGGCCTATCAGCCTTTGTTGGTTTAATTTGTGGTAAATTCTAACCCCAAATGGTCATCCTCATTGAGTTCATAATCTGAGTCATCAGATAATTCTTGGCAAGAATCGCAAATATCTTCTGCTGATCCCTCCATTTGGAACTCTAAGCGATTTCCCTTGGAAAGAAGTAACTTTGTGCAGTGTACGAAACATCGTGCTCCCTTCTACGAACCGCCTTGGTGGACGCGACAAGTCCGTTCCTACCCTTGCTCCAAAATGGGCATTAGACGGTTAAGCTTGAGCGCGAAGCTTGTTCTCAAGCATCGCCCATACAATTTCCACCTCCCAAGAATCTGTACCAATTTTTTAAATATTTTTCTGGAACTCTGAAGAAACGTTGTCCACTTCGGAAGAAGAGATGCATTCTGTGACTGTGATCCACATTACAGACTAGAACAAAGGACTCAAGAATAGTCCACATCCACGAGGGACTCATTCTGTCACGTCATCGTCAGCCTATGTAAATTGCAAATGGTGCACCAAAGCTCCTTGCAATCAAGTTTGCTCTCAGTTTGTCCCTCGTGCAAAGTTCGTCTGTTTTGCCTATCCAGCGTCCCCCGTTGGTTGGGGATAGAATGCCTACGCAATTCTTAAGAGGCGAATAACTAGGATCATCTAAACTTTCTTGTACTCCACCAGTTGTTTTGATCTATGGCCTACAGAGGCAGAGGGGCTGTAAAACTCCAGCCATCCATCAGTCAATTCCGCCCGAGAAAGTGTTTTTGATTCGAAAATGTGCGCCTTTTTCATCTGTCTTATTCCCCATTTTATTGATCTTCACTTTAGCAAGTGCTCTCGTTTTTTAATGAGCGACCAAGACTTAGACAATATGTTGGGTATTTAATCACTCCAGGCACCTGCCATGGGACACGGGAGCACCGGATTCACTGGTTCCTTACCACAATCTATGCCAGGCATTCTGATGGAAAACGTGTCACCGTTGCGCGTCAACTTGAATACTCCGCTCCGGTCTCTGAAAACATTCCAGCAGTGACTGACACTGCGACCACAGCGAAAAGGACATTTATACTCCTTTTGCATGGCCAGAACACGAGGTCACCTCGCCACTCAAGAAAAGTTCTAATCCACAGAGAAGAGTTTGACTGATCGCATACATTATTGAATTATCACTCTTGCACTCTCAAATCTCCACGTTGGAGGTATGGAGGAGCCATTTTGAAAGATCGACCACTCGTCTTCTACCTGATAGTCTGCAGTCTGAGAGGCGTCCACGCTGTACTTGCCTGACCTGTAGATCAATTGGACTGAAGTTGAGAGGCAAAAGGACATTAGACTCACCTATCCATCCTCCCGTCCCCTCCCCCCATCTACCAAAAAAGTGTGTGTGTGTGTGTGTGTGTGTGTGTGTGTGTGTGTGTGTGTGTGAAGGAACGATTGTTTTAGTTTGTTGTTATTAATACTTCTAGTTTATATGACAAGGAAAGAAACATGAAGTATTTTCATCTTGCTGGATGGAAGGTTTTGTTGTTTTGTTTTGGGGAATTTTTTTCCCTATGCACGGGCTCCAGACCTTACTTCAATGTAGCCTGGTCGATGTGACGTACTTAATTTTCCTTTTCTTGAAAGATCATATTGGAGTCAGAGATTTGGTTGCAGTTGTTCGGCAATGTAAGTGAACTTTTTATAAACATTACATTGCCGTCTTGATTTTTTATTTATTTACTGGACACTTGTATTCTTACTGTTTTTAAAGTCACAATACCCTGGAAAATGAAACAGGGCACAGTAAGTTGCTTTGGGACGTAACTGCGTCATTTTTTACATTATTGTAAGATTCTTTGTGCAGATGGTTGTCATCTGTTATGGTTTTATGTTGATGGTTAATTAAGAAAGAGAGAGGGAGAACGATAGAGCTGAACTGAACTGAACTGGTTTATTGAGGCCATTGGCCACTAGCATATACATGTATATGGTAATATGTTTACATCAAGCACTAAAATAATGGTGGTAATGTACCAGAGAGACAGAGAAATTAAAACTATTGTACAGGCCATAAACCCAGTACAAGGAAGAGAAGTAGTTTTGGTTCGCAGATTTAGCAGAGGATGCACAAGCGTAAGCAGAGGTTCTAGCAGCTGCACAGAGAGAGAGAATGAATGAATGAATGAGATTGACAGAGTGAGAGAATGACAGTGACAGAGAAAGACAGAATGGCAGAGATAGATTTGAAAGAATAATCATTCAGTGGAACATTGTTTAGACACTATGATAACGATTGGGATTAATCTTTTTAATCTCATACATGTGGTCGGTCATCGTCCTTTGTTTCCCACCTCATTTTTCTGTTGAAAACAATGTGTGCACGCACGCGCACACACAGGCACGCACACACTCACATGCAAACACTTGCCACTTACAGGCCATGTCTTGTCCCCAATCAACTGGCCTTGTCAAGCTAATTGCATTACATGTACGCTTCTGGTTATGCTTGGCACAGCGAAAGGCCCAAATTAGCCATGCGTGTCGTATAATCACGGATCTATCCGTGGTATAACAGACGTGAATCTATCTGAGGCATTCTACTTTCCACAAGTTTTATCTTCTCGATTGGACGCAGTTCCCTCAAATGACGAAAAATTCCCGCCATATTGTATTTATTTTCGTGTGACTATATTAAGTGGTATGTGTAGGATATGGAAAGTGTAATATTTTTCTATCGTGTCCGAGGTGGTGGCTGAAAGTGGAATGTTTCAGATATATTCATGCCTTGGAAATGACACGTGACACCCTCCAACCATCCACCCCACCTTTTCTCCTCTGTCGGATTCTTGTATTCATCCCCAACATGTTGTATGTGAGGAATAAAGAGCCTTTGATACCAGAAATGCAATGCTTGTTGACTTGTTTTTCCTAAATTCGTGTCACAAGCTTGAACTCTGTGTGTGTGTGTGTGTGTGTGTGTGTGTGTGTGTGTGTGTGTGTGTGTGTGAGAGAGAGAGAGAGTGAAATGAATTTTCAGTCAACGAGGCAACAACAGCTGTTTCTTGACACAGTGGAAACTATTCAGACGTGGCTAAAAAAGAAGAAAGCAGTTTGCGTGCCAAAACTATAAATGGTTTTTCTGAACTCGTTCAAACAAGGACCGGGTCGAAATACACTTTACATCATGTGGGAAACACTTGTAGTGTACCAATCTGTTATCATTTATCTGATTCAAACACTTCATATGTCACTGAGCAACTCATAGAAGGCGTTTGTATATTAAAAATAAAAACCGCTGGCGCTGAACCTCCAGGTTTTGGCATTAAAAAAACACAATCAAGTCTGTAGGACCTTCAGTAAACCTGGAGGGATAACAGGATGTCTGTAGTGCCACTGTAGCTTTTGAAGTAAGTCACACACGACTCTGTGTACAGGATCACAGGAGTATATCCAAAGCTTGACATCAAGTCTTGAACAGATGGAAGTCTTCTGCTTTTGCATCTGCTTCCCCCACCCCATTCCCCACCCTACCCATCGCCACCCCCGACCCCTTCAGCACGCACGCGCACACACACCACACACACACACACACACACACACACACACACACACAGAGTTCAAGCTTGTGACACGAATTTAGGAAAAACAAGTCAACAAGCATTGCATTTCTGGTATCAAAGGCTCTTTATTCCTCACATACAACATGTTGGGGATGAATACAAGAATCCGACAGAGGAGAAAAGGTGGGGTGGATGGTTGGAGGGTGTCACGTGTCATTTCCAAGGCATGAATATATCTGAAACATTCCACTTTCAGCCACCACCTCGGACACGATAGAAAAATATTACACTTTCCATATCCTACACATACCACTTAATATAGTCACACGAAAATAAATACAATATGGCGGGAATTTTTCGTCATTTGAGGGAACTGCGTCCAATCGAGAAGATAAAACTTGTGGAAAGTAGAATGCCTCAGATAGATTCACGTCTGTTATACCACGGATAGATCCGTGATTATACGACACGCATGGCTAATTTGGGCCTTTCGCTGTGCCAAGCATAACCAGAAGCGTACATGTAATGCAATTAGCTTGACAAGGCCAGTTGATTGGGGACAAGACATGGCCTGTAAGTGGCAAGTGTTTGCATGTGAGTGTGTGCGTGCCTGTGTGTGCGCGTGCGTGCACACATTGTTTTCAACAGAAAAATGAGGTGGGAAACAAAGGACGATGACCGACCACATGTATGAGATTAAAAAGATTAATCCCAATCGTTATCATAGTGTCTAAACAATGTTCCACTGAATGATTATTCTTTCAAATCTATCTCTGCCATTCTGTCTTTCTCTGTCACTGTCATTCTCTCACTCTGTCAATCTCATTCATTCATTCATTCTCTCTCTCTGTGCAGCTGCTAGAACCTCTGCTTACGCTTGTGCATCCTCTGCTAAATCTGCGAACCAAAACTACTTCTCTTCCTTGTACTGGGTTTATGGCCTGTACAATAGTTTTAATTTCTCTGTCTCTCTGGTACATTACCACCATTATTTTAGTGCTTGATGTAAACATATTACCATATACATGTATATGCTAGTGGCCAATGGCCTCAATAAACCAGTTCAGTTCAGTTCAGCTCTATCGTTCTCCCTCTCTCTTTCTTAATTAACCATCAACATAAAACCATAACAGATGACAACCATCTGCACAAAGAATCTTACAATAATGTAAAAAATGACGCAGTTACGTCCCAAAGCAACTTACTGTGCCCTGTTTCATTTTCCAGGGTATTGTGACTTTAAAAACAGTAAGAATACAAGTGTCCAGTAAATAAATAAAAAATCAAGACGGCAATGTAATGTTTATAAAAAGTTCACTTACATTGCCGAACAACTGCAACCAAATCTCTGACTCCAATATGATCTTTCAAGAAAAGGAAAATTAAGTACGTCACATCGACCAGGCTACATTGAAGTAAGGTCTGGAGCCCGTGCATAGGGAAAAAAATTCCCCAAAACAAAACAACAAAACCTTCCATCCAGCAAGATGAAAATACTTCATGTTTCTTTCCTTGTCATATAAACTAGAAGTATTAATAACAACAAACTAAAACAATCGTTCCTTCACACACACACACACACACACACACACACACACACACACACACACACTTTTTTGGTAGATGGGGGGAGGGGACGGGAGGATGGATAGGTGAGTCTAATGTCCTTTTGCCTCTCAACTTCAGTCCAATTGATCTACAGGTCAGGCAAGTACAGCGTGGACGCCTCTCAGACTGCAGACTATCAGGTAGAAGACGAGTGGTCGATCTTTCAAAATGGCTCCTCCATACCTCCAACGTGGAGATTTGAGAGTGCAAGAGTGATAATTCAATAATGTATGCGATCAGTCAAACTCTTCTCTGTGGATTAGAACTTTTCTTGAGTGGCGAGGTGACCTCGTGTTCTGGCCATGCAAAAGGAGTATAAATGTCCTTTTCGCTGTGGTCGCAGTGTCAGTCACTGCTGGAATGTTTTCAGAGACCGGAGCGGAGTATTCAAGTTGACGCGCAACGGTGACACGTTTTCCATCAGAATGCCTGGCATAGATTGTGGTAAGGAACCAGTGAATCCGGTGCTCCCGTGTCCCATGGCAGGTGCCTGGAGTGATTAAATACCCAACATATTGTCTAAGTCTTGGTCGCTCATTAAAAAACGAGAGCACTTGCTAAAGTGAAGATCAATAAAATGGGGAATAAGACAGATGAAAAAGGCGCACATTTTCGAATCAAAAACACTTTCTCGGGCGGAATTGACTGATGGATGGCTGGAGTTTTACAGCCCCTCTGCCTCTGTAGGCCATAGATCAAAACAACTGGTGGAGTACAAGAAAGTTTAGATGATCCTAGTTATTCGCCTCTTAAGAATTGCGTAGGCATTCTATCCCCAACCAACGGGGGACGCTGGATAGGCAAAACAGACGAACTTTGCACGAGGGACAAACTGAGAGCAAACTTGATTGCAAGGAGCTTTGGTGCACCATTTGCAATTTACATAGGCTGACGATGACGTGACAGAATGAGTCCCTCGTGGATGTGGACTATTCTTGAGTCCTTTGTTCTAGTCTGTAATGTGGATCACAGTCACAGAATGCATCTCTTCTTCCGAAGTGGACAACGTTTCTTCAGAGTTCCAGAAAAATATTTAAAAAATTGGTACAGATTCTTGGGAGGTGGAAATTGTATGGGCGATGCTTGAGAACAAGCTTCGCGCTCAAGCTTAACCGTCTAATGCCCATTTTGGAGCAAGGGTAGGAACGGACTTGTCGCGTCCACCAAGGCGGTTCGTAGAAGGGAGCACGATGTTTCGTACACTGCACAAAGTTACTTCTTTCCAAGGGAAATCGCTTAGAGTTCCAAATGGAGGGATCAGCAGAAGATATTTGCGATTCTTGCCAAGAATTATCTGATGACTCAGATTATGAACTCAATGAGGATGACCATTTGGGGTTAGAATTTACCACAAATTAAACCAACAAAGGCTGATAGGCCGTCAATCCTGATCCACCCATTTCACTGCCTGATGCAATCTGTAATTTGTTGGCTTCTCGAAGCATTGTGAGTGGGAAGTGGAGTCTCTGCACACGTGACGGAGAGATGAACTTCTGAGCAATCAAGTGAGCAGTCGGTGGATTTGTAGCGGACCGAGGTAGGTGATGTTGATGGCGGGATGGAAGTCACACATTCAGTTTATGACGACGTCCTTCACTTGAAGCAGGGCCAAGCAAGCAGTAATCGAAGAAGCTCTTCTGGAGATTGGACTCACAATATTGACATGGTGGATGAATGTGAAAAAAGGTCTTAGGACGTCACTGAATAATCCATCTCAAGGTAATCGTACAAAACCTTTGACGCCAGTGTTGAAAACCCTTTCCGCTGCTTATGCTGCTTCTGCTGCTTTACTTCAAAACCTTGCGTAGAGATTCCCCTTTTTTCATGTTTGTTCTTCGGCAATGAGGAGGACCACGGCTTTATCCCACGTTGGAGACTTGGACACGATGGATCTGGGGGTGACTGATAAGATATAGCGTGGCCCAGAAAATTTGTCTACCCCCAGTTGTCCGATGGTAAAATCAACACCATGTCCAGCATTGTTGGTTGTGACCTCCAGTAGCTATCACAGTAAAACTCCTTCAAGAGGTGACAATCAACTATGGAAACGTTTCGGGGACTGATTTAGTATGCAGACACCTCTCACCCTCCATTCTTCTCCAGCAGTTCGTCTGTCCTCCTCTGCTGGAGAACCAGACATACTGTCATGCCAGTAAGAATGACCCTGAGCTACAGGCTCCCAGAAATGGACATTTTTAAGTCAATGGTGAGAACGGTCTGCGAGGCAGTTCTTGTAGCTTTTCTTTCTTCCCACTTTTCCCTGTGGCCATGACGACTGTGCGTAGATTAATTTGAGATCACTTGACATCACTACAGCAACCTGTAGAAAGTGTCATTCTTTAGTTGCTGCTAAAGACATATCCCACAGCTACGGCAAAAGTCTAATCTTGACATCTTAGTCACTAGCACCATTCATACAAGTTATGTATGCCTGAGACAATCATGAAAAACTGTATGACTAATACATTGTGCCTCAAATATGTACCCGAGGATCTCCATTATGTTGTAGACAACAAAAGTGTCTAGGAATGACAAAAACATGCAGGAAGACATCCTCTGCACTAGGAACAAAATGTGTCTACCACAACTGATTGCATAAAGCAGATTTCAGTGCAATTGGCATATTTAAGAAGTTTTCATACTATGGAGAAATAAAGGTGGCAACAAAAATACTGTTCGGCCCAGATAACCAAATAAAAATCCTATTGATGCTTGACTGCAACACCTAAATAGACATGCTAAAAAGGTAACCAGGTGACCAGAATATGTAAAGCTAAAATGAAGATTTTTTTTTTTTAAGTGGATATGGCAACATAGCCACAAAAAAGGGGTGGGGTTGGTGTCAGTAGGTGGGCATGACTTTTTTCTGGCCAGATTGAGACTGCACATGTGTCTGTGTGTGTGTGTGTGTCTGTGAGTGTGTGTGTGTGTGTGTGTGTGTGTGTGTGTGTGTGTGTGTGTGTGTGTGTGTGTGAGCACTTGGTTCCGCATGTGTTTTAAGATATATGTCATGTATACAGTAAATTCATTTTAACATTAACCAAAACGTTTCACTGAGACTGCGTTTTTAACTTCAACAGTACTCACAGGGAAGATGGAACAGTATCATTGGTGTGCAGTTTGTCGTTTACCATCGATTTAATTATTTTCACAAGAATTTTAAAAAAGTTTAGATTGGCAGGAAAATATAGGTTCAGTTGAGTTAATGCATTTACTGTTTTTGTTTTTGGCCTTAGACAACCACCACTATTGTAAACATAATTTAAAAAAGAATAACTTAAAGGAAAAGCTGATGTAGACAATAGATTGTAAAACTATGGATACAGAGAGACTACAGAGGCCACAACACTTACACAGAAATGGAAACGAGAAAAATCTTAAATTAAAAATCCTATTGAACCTAGATCACAACACCAAACTAGACATGCAAAATAAATAATTAGGTGCTTATAGCTTGTAAAACTGAACTAACTATATGGAGAGAAAGTCCACAACCATTGTTAAAACTGGGCTATAAGGAATGGAAGGTGTCTACTGACAGGTGTTAAAACTATGGTTACAAGAAGACTACACCTACATAGGTCATAATAATGTCCATTAACAGTCTCAGACCGAATCACACTTACAGCACAATGCACACACACACACACACACACACACACACAGAGCAGAGAGAAAGCAAGCCTACTCAAAGACAGTAATAGGAAGATGACAAACGAGCTATTCCAATAGGTGCCGAGTCACAGCAGCTGATGGGAGGGCACGGGAGTCAGTCAGCTGCCAGTATCACGCCTAGTGCACCCTGGTGAACAATGTCAACATGGCAGCTGATGGGAGGGCACGGGAGTCAGTCAGCTGCCAGTATCATGCCTAGTGCACCCTGGTGAACAGTCTCAGCATGGTCGGCAGCTTCTCGTCCATAACTTTCTGAGGAAAGAATCTTCTGCAGGCCCTGGCAGCCAAGCACTTCAAGGTCAAAGGAGGGACTCTGTGTGCATTCCTCAGCTTCAGATCCAGATGGTGGCAGGCCCGCATTTTGTGTACTTGATCACAAGCACATAGACAGGCCCCTAGCTGCATGAAGTGCTCAAGCAGCCCCGTCCGCACAAATTCCACAAGATGTGCTCTTTGCAGATTCTCCACAAGTGTGTAGAGGGGTGTTCTCCCTTGAGCATCTTGTTGCCACAACTTTGGAACGTTGCCATTGCTCAGTTTGCCAAAGGAAAGATGTGTGCTGAGCTCTGCAAGAAGGTAGGCTGCATTTGGGCTGTACCAATCCTCCCGGAAGTTCCCTTTACTGTCGGTGAAATGATAGGTACTGTAGTGCTCATTCCTGCGCTCTGATTGAAGAAAGCACCGGATGGCGGAGTCAGCATCACGTATGCCTGGGTTGTTCTGATGCATCACTCGGTGGTCAGCATACAGCTTCAAGGCAAGGTTGAATGGTCTGATTTCTAGTTCTCCAGGCTGAAGTGTTTCTAGGTGCTTTTCCTCACAGGTGTATGCCCACTGTGTAGCCAGACGCAAGAGAGGCAGAAAGCAGTCAAAGTCAAAGGCACCTGCCAGGGAAGACATGTTCCACAAGACTTTATGCAGGCACAGAAGGGCACTTTGCGAGAAGGCGCAGGGGCCAATCTCACAGGCATGCTGGAAGAGAACCAGAGCTTTGTCTCTGTGAGACACCATCAGGTTGTCTCCAATGTTCAGGCATGCTGACACGGTGCTGTAGCATTTGCAATATATGCGATCAAAAGTTACTGGTGCCAGCAACTTGAAGTCAACTGTGTCCTTGAAAGTCTGCAATGCCTCCTCTGTGAAAGGCTCGGTGATTTTCAGCTTTGAGGATAAGAGGGGAGCACCATAATTCTCTTCAATGAGCCTTTGCATGCTCTGGGGAATTACGTTTATAGCCTTCCTGAGATACTTCATCGCCTCATCATAGTTTGTGGCCATGATGGCATCTGCTCCCATGACTCTCCAGTGATCCTGCCTGCAGAGCAACATTCCAATGTTCCATTTCTGCTTCCTTATACAGTCTTTTGAGGATGTATCCAAGCTTTTCAACCTCTTCATCTCCTGCTCAAAAAGGGACAACTCCAACGCCGAGTCGTTTTGGGACCAGTTCCTTGAGACTCCGGAAGTGTTCCTAGTCTGTGTACATGTAAAGAGAACAAAAGGCTGCGAGTCAATATTAAACCTGAGAAGGATCACCTTTTTTTTCAAATGCTTGGAAAATCTTCACCTCCAAAATAATGCATGTTGGTAATACAAGAAATCCTCACTTCACTACCTTGAAAAAATGGAAAAATGAGTGACAGAATTCTCACAACAGTGACTATTTCAACATATCAAAGAATTAACAAAGAAAAACTAACAGATGAACAAAATCAACAAATAAAACCCCAGAAATAATTACTTTAGGAGTGGTACCTCGTGTTAAACCAATGTAGTAACTAATCATAAGCTTGAAATGCAACTCATTACGCACAAAAAAACTGTTAAAACCACACAGACAATCACTTGAGAGTCAGTTGGAATAAGAGGAAGTCATGATTTTCCTAGTTATTCACCTCTTGCATTAGTTACAAAACAATAAAAGACAGGGTGGGACAATTTTCCCCCAACCCTTTCCGTCGGGAAGATTCAGCGAAAGTATTGGCCGAGTGCAATGTCTTACAATGGAATGAGAGCTCCCGGCCATATGATTAAAAAAAAAGAATATTGCAAAACTAGATGTTTGATCTTCATTCCTACATTTCTCAAAATAGTTTTTGTCACATATAAAAATAACAGGAAAGGAGAAAAAGGGGGGTGGGGTGGGGGGATGAGTGGGAGGGATAAGAAGAGAGGAGAGAAATATTACAGCCCTGAAATTTTTACAATTTATTTTTTGTTGTGTTTTCTCAACTTCGGCAGGCTCATATAGTGGTCTCTCCATTACTTCAGTTGTAATTGGCAAAACAGGTTCATATAAAATGGGATTTTAAAAACATGTTTATGGGGTGATGGATATGAAATTAGGAAAAATTATTCATAGTCATACTGCATAGAAATAGATTCCAATCTGACAAAATGAGGAAATGATGTGTAACTTACAGTTACAGAAGAAGAAAAATGTTGAAGTAATCCTGTGTAACTTTTGACTGTTGTATTTTTTAAGTAGTGCATGTGGGGGTTCTTGACTAGCTCAGCTGCCATGGAAACACTAAGGTTTAGATTTTTCATTGCAGTTTTTTAGTACTCAGCATGTGTATCTATGTCGCGGCAGTATTCATTTATTGGAAAGAGAACTACTTCATACCAGTCCTACAGTCACTGTCATATTCCTCATTAAAAGCAACCAATAGATACCCCCACCCTCTCCTACAGAAACTTAGACAGACAGACAGACAGACAGACAGACAGACAGACAGACTGACAGACAGACAGACAGACAGACAGACAGACAGACAGACAGACAGACAGACAGACAGACAGACAGACAGACAGACAGACAGACAGACAGACAGACAGACACACACATGCATGAGAACACATGCTTCCACATGCATGCAC
>JAWQFJ010023812.1:105000-120084 GCA_034096865.1 Theodoxus fluviatilis | reverse complement strand
CGATGCCTCCCTCATCAGCTGGAACCTCTGGCTGCTGGCTTTTGGGGCCTGCTCCAGTATATGGAGACTGTTTTGGCACCATTACGAAATATTTGTTTTATAAATGATAATTAACATGTTGATATCGAAATCTCTATCCATCCATCCATCCATTCATCCATCCATCCACCCATCCATCAATCAATCCATCCATCCATCTACCCAACCACCAATCCACTCACCCACCCACCCACTGATCCATCCATTCATCCATCCGTCCATCCATCCGTCCATCCATCCATCCATCCATGCATCCGTCCATCCATCAGTCTATATATATTTTTCTATCTGTGTGTGTGTGTGTGTGTGTGTGTGTGTGTGTGCGCGCGCACGCGCGCGCGTGTGTGTCCATTTGTCTGTCTATAAACATGTTTATATATCTGTCTCTGCATCTGTCTGTGTATCTCTGCTGTACATGCATGTCTGTTCGCCTCTCTGCCTGCCTGCCTGCCTGCCTGCCTGTTTGCCTGCTTGCCTGCCTGCCTGCCTGCCTGCCTACCTGCCTGTTTGTTTGCCTGTCCGTCTGTGTCTGCTTGTCTGTATGTCATTCTTCCTGTCTCTGTATGTGTCCATCCGAGTGCGTATATCATCTAGTTGTATGTGTAGACGGCTGTTTGTGTTTCTGGCTGTCTGGCCCTGCTGTGTGGAACTCTTCCGCATTTCTGGAGAAAGTGCTCTTCTCTAAGTGACTTCAGAGGAAAACTGAAGACATATTTATTTAAACAAACTTTTTAGTAAGGCTTTTCGTCTGTGCACTTTGAGTGATCTCTTTGGAATGGAGCAATATAGGCGGTGATGAAAGTGATAATGATGATGATGATGATGTTGATGATTTTTTTCATGCTAATGACGACGACGACGATGGTGATGATGGTAATGATGATGATGATGATGATGATGATGATGATGATGATGATGATGATGATGATGATGACGACGACGCTTTCCATCTCTCTGTGAACACACATATTACTTCATTTTGTGCATAGGTTAAATGAATGATTTTACAGAGGTAGACATGGAACATCTACCCTCCACTTCCTCAGGTGCGAGGAGGAACACCAGCGCCCCTCAGGACGAGAACCCGTACGCCGATTATCTGTTCAGTGACGAACGTACTGGAATCGCATGACAACTGAAGGGGAGAAGGAAGTGGGTCAAACTAAACTTCAGGAAAACGAGGAGCTGAAATCTGGTGAAGAAGAATCATGCTGACCATCTTCATTATGATGATGTTCATTTGTCTTCTTCAGCGCAGCATGTGGGCTTAAGCAGCAAGAGCACGTGGGAGAGTGTCTTTCAGAGGAGGGGGGCCAGGTTTGAAGGCCTTTAAAATCGCTAAGGCGTTTCCTGCAGTGAGAGTGGTCCCAATACGTCAACTTTGAAGGACGACGATTTTCCATTGACACTGTCAAGTATTACTCCATATACATGTACTTGTAAAAATTCCAACGGATGCGTACATTGATATACTTATAGTGGTAGTGAGTTTTTTCCTCGTTCGTTTGTTTATTTGTTTGCTTGTTTACTTGTTTTCTTATTTCTTTATTTATTTATTTATATGTATTTGTCTGTCTGTCTATTTATTTATTTATTCATTCATTCATTCATTCATTCATTCATTCATTCATTTATTTGTTCATTTATTTATTTATTTGTTGCGTTTGTCCTGACTCTGACCAATGTTAGTGAAAGTCATACATCTTCCTTTACAGAGATAGATTGTGAGGGCTTGTCGTCCTCTACTGACAGTGTGTGCAGATGCACCCCGTCCCCCGCAAGCGAGAGGAGCAATTCCGCCGTCGACGTCATCACCATTGACGACGGTACTCCACCTGCATTAACATTTTCTGTTGATAACAGCTGGCAGATGATGATGATGATGATGATGATGATGATGATGATGATGATGATGATGATGATGATGATGATGATGATGATGATGATGATGATGATGATGAGGGTAATGATGATAATTATGATGATGATGGGTTGTGGTGGTGGTGATGGGGGTGGTGGTGGTGGTGGTGATTGTAATGGTGATGGTTGTGGTGATGGTGATGGTAGTGGTGGTGGTGCTGGTGGTGGTAGTGGTGGTGGTGCTGGTGCTGGTGGTGGTAGTAGTGAAAGTAGTGGTGGTGATGGTGGTGGTTGTGGTGGTGATGGTAGTGATGGTGGTGGTCGTGTTTGTGCTGGTCGTGTTGGTGCTGGTCGTGTTGCTGCTGGTCGTGTTGGTGATGGAGGTGGAAATTGGGGTTGCAACTGTAGTTAGGCTGCTACAGCTACTACTGGATTTTCTGCTGCTCTTGCTGTTGCCGCTGCTGCTGTTGATATGACGACGGCGATGAAGACGACGACGACGACAATGGTAGTGGTGGTAATGATGATGATGATGATGATAATGATGGTGATGATCACCGTTTGAAAAACTTTCAGTCAAAAAGAGTGGAAGTTTTCGTTTGGCATATGAACACTTGGAGCAGTAATCAACCGTTCTTCTCGAAAAAAAGAAGAATCACCTTTGTAAGTCAGATGGTTCCGGGACGGCGTGTAGAGTGGCTGAGTAGACCGGCTGTCCGGTTGTGTGTGTTTGTGTGTGTGTGTGTGTGTGTGTGTTGTGTGTGTGTGTGTGTGTGTGTGTGTGTGTGTGTGTGTGTGTGTGTGTGTGTGTGTGTGTTTGTGTGTGTGTGTTTTTCAGTGAGTCTGTCCGTGCATCGGTCTGGGCATGTGTGTGTGTGGGTGTTTGTGTGTGTGTGTGTGTATGTGTGTGTGTGTATGTGTGTGTGTGTGTATTTGTGTGTGTGTGTGTGTGTGTCTCTATGTCTTTCTATCTGCCTGTGCGTGTGTGTTTCTGTATCTCTGCCTGCCTGCCTGCCTGCCTGCATGCTTGCCTGGCTGTCCGTCAGTCTATTTTTCATTCATTCATACCTTTAGATAATATCATTCACAGGACGATATCCACTTAAACATAATCCACCCTTCCTTCTAAACAAGTGCCCATGTCTCTCGTACTATGCAGCCAATGAGAGTAAATACGGCCGAATTCCTCACTCCTGACTATATATCCTGTTGGATATTTAGAACGTTTCTTTTAAATATACATATTTCTATCAATAAATGCAACGATGCTTTTCGTATATCAGACCCCACCCCTAAGACGACCTGAATGAGTGAACGGTCAACTGAAGGATTTGCGGCAAACTTGCTTTAATTTGAGGTTAAAATGTATGTGTTTTTAGTATATAGATACTATTCTTTATCATGTAACCCTTTTCGAATGGTCTACAAGAACCCATGACATGCGAGTCAAATTCTTGTTTAAAAAGGAAATAGATATGCATCTTTTCTCATCTTTTCCTACCTCTTTATATATTTTCTTATTATAGATTATCTTGTCTTACCTCATTATCTTTCTCTTGTTATTACCTCCGCCAAGGAAGTTACGTTTTACCCTCAGTTTATTTGTTTGTTAGTTATTCAGCAAAATAACTCAAAAAGTTCAAATCAGGTCCTAATGAAATTTGGTGCAAAGGCAGGGTTTTACCCAAGGATATTTCTTCAAATGTTGGAGGTAGTAGCTTGTCTCATTTTGGAATTACACATATAAAAAAGAAATGTTATTGCAAATCACAAAGTTGATGACGATAAACTATTGATGTCGTCGTATGCGCTCCACACTCAGAAACTGCTGTCCGTATCAGCCACTCAAATGAACTAGCCGTCGTAGCATCAGGCCTGGCTAGCAGACCGCCCTGCCTGATGGAAGAAACATTGGTTTTCTTGGCGGAGTTTGCTGTCCGAGTACTCTCTAGTCTTATTATGTCTTATTACATCTGATCAAATATCCTTTTTCTCTTACCATGAAAGTTCAAATCCTCGGTAAATGAACTTTGCTTCTGTGCTTCAGGAGACGATTGGAAGTGGAGCTGAAGGAAAGTTGGAGAAAACGCCGTCGGAGTGACGAAACTGTTGATTTTGTTAGTGTTTTTTCTGACACTGGCTATTGCGATATAGCCTATGTCCCCCGTTCCATGAGCTGAAACCGTCCACGTTCATGTTTCAAAGAGATGTGCGTCTTTTCAGAGAATGGTGAAGAGGCTATTTTAATATGTTTCCACGTTTTTATTGCAAGCATAAAGCGTTTGAAAGAGTGGAGAATAAACTCCAGAGGAAGATCTTTTTGAAGAAAAAAAACATTGATTCTGAAGGCAATAATTAGTCAAGGTTTTTCGTTCTTGTTCTCGTTAGCAAAAGTGGTGAGCCGCACTGCTCGACTGGACTACCCCAGACTAGATTAAACGAGGTCATTTAGATCGTTGGAGACCAGATCGGATCAGATGAGACCAGATAAAATCGGATTAAATCACAATGGATGAGATAGATGATGTTATTCTGTCATTGCATGGCTTGTTGTATAGGACACAGGTCTTCCGAAAGTATACTCCATGTTGTTTGACCTACTTTTACGTGTAGTTTTAACTATCTTAAAAAACCTCTTGGAGAAGTAAGTGTGAAATCGGCATATAATAAAGTGACATGCAGTTTGTAATATCCTAAGAGACACAGATATACAGCATGCTTTGTATCCGTTATTTTGTTCTGACATTGTTACATTTGCTGAAATAAAGTTTATTTTCTCAATTTTTGTTGCCGTCTTTCTGTTGATAGGAATATCCCGCGTACTGGTATCGTGTGATTTGTGCATTGAAGTTAAGCAGGGTTCTAGATATTTGTTGGATCTTTGTATCATAGGCAAGCTGCAACAGGCAAGCTGATGGTAGAATTCCAAGAAACTCCTATATGGCGAACTAAAATTGGAGAGATCAGCTGGTCTTCCACAGCTGAGATACAATGACGCCTCTGAACGGGACCTAAAGCCGCTTGGCATCAGCATCTGGTGCTGGGAGGACATTGTCAGGGACCGCACCAGTAGGAGAGATGAGCTCCAGAGCAGACTGAGCATTCGAGAAGCTGCAGCGAGTGACTGACCCTGCAAGTCACGTACGGCAGCCGCCGCACGATACAACCCCCCCCCCCCCCCTCCCCCCCAAGCTGGAGCCCATGTCCGTGGAATGGAGTTTTCGGGGCCTGCTCCAGTATCTCGGACATGGGCGGCCCCAAGCAGCGTGTGCCACTGGGGGTATCAGTGCGGGAGACGGACTTGTGACCCACCTGGACATTGGCTCTTGTGCCAATTCCACATGGATGCAGCCTCAGCTGTGTGATGTAGCTCTTTGATGACTAACGCACATGTCTGAGAAATCGTTCAGAAATATTCGATCTTAACGACCTTATGTAGTGTTCCTCCTGTGGTATCCTTGGCTGCTTGAGGCTCAGCCTTGCTGTGCTGCTGCAGTGGGATTTCAACATTCCTGAGACCATGTGTTGCAGCTTATTGAGGGTGGTATGTGTGTGGGTGTGTGTAAAGATGCCCGAATCATTGACTCCCCATGATGGTGTGGCGATTTTCGACGCAGAACTCTCTTAGACCACGGCTCAAATTGAAAAGAACAGAATGTTTGGCACGGAGTGAAGTGTAGCGCAGAACCATTGAAACTTGATCCATAAGCGTGACAGAAGGACAGAGAGAAATATAACATTTACTCTTCCAAATATTATGGAAATTGTGTGTGTGTATGTGTGTGTGAGTGTGTGTGTGTATGTGTGTGTGTGTGTGTGTGTGTGTGTGTGTGTGTGCGTGTGCGTGTGCGTGTGCGTGTGCGTTCACAGTTTGACCTATAACGTACATTTAATAATTAACACAATAAAGAGGGAACTGCTACATAAGATTAATAGCAATATTCATATTTCACACAAATAACTCTAAATGCTCAGGAAACCATATTCACGTCTGGACTGAATTAATGGACTCCAAAGACACGACAATCATTACAAATCGGAATGTACTCAAATGCAGGAGTTGCCGTGCCCATGGTGGGGCTCACCGACATCGCGTCTTCGGGGCTCCGGCTAGGATGTGGGAGCATTGGACTCCCAAAGCACTCCTGTCCCCTGTAGTTTCCCTAAAGGCCCCGGATGGCATAAAATGGAGTTCTCCCTCTACTGAACTCGCTGCTAACAAGACTGCTCAACCCAGACTGTACAGAATCACTTCTTCGCTCAACTCCGCAGACCAGGCGAAAATAATGGTTCTCGTTTCACACTGCAATATTTCACGTAGACTTCGATGCTCATACCATACACGTTCGTCCCCTGAGCATCAGGCCTATGTAGACGCTATTCATCACCTTCTCAATAACCTGAACAGCAACTCAACTGCTAGCGGCAAGCAACAATGATCAAGCGCTCAAAAGCTCGATTCACAAGAGACAATTCCACATATTCCACACTGACGCTCTCCACACAACACTTCATGCACAGTGTTCATCGCTTGCCACACGAGCAGCAAACGATGATGCTAAGCCGCACAGTGAGAGCGGAATGGAATAGAAACAGAACACTTTGTGTTGCGTCGCGGTCTGACTCCTAAAATGTATGCCAATGGCAAAGCACCACTGATGCTCCTGTTCCACCAACACGAACTGAGATCACAGTGATAGCTCCCACGATGTCGGGCACTGAGAGGAAGAAAGTGATGGAGCTCTATCAAGATAAGAAAATACTGTGAAACAACGTGCAGGTTTTAGTGGGGGAAGGGGTGAGTAGTGGGGTGGGATGCATGGGCAGGACTGTTGTTGTATGGCTTGAGTGGTATGGAGCAGGGTGGAGCTCAAGAGATGTTCTGCCTCTTTGCTCCAAGCGGGACAAGTCACAGTATAAAGTTTTTCACTTTTGACTTACTTGACTTAATCCTGTAGAGTCCCGGTGGAGCATAGGGCCGCAACAACGCCTCGCCAACTCTGTTCTGGGCTGTCCACTTTTATTAGATACAATTGTCTCCCTCTCAACCCAGGCACAGGTTGGTTTCTAGGGAGTTGAAAGGCCAAAGTTCATGTCACATCCCTTCCTCACTCATTGCTGCGCCTGAGTGTTTGCCTGGGCAGTCGGTTTATCAGCATGGACCGAGAGTGGAGTGGCGATAGGAAAGAGATTGAACACTGGATATGGTCCATGTTGTATATGCTCAGACGGGATAAGTGGTTCATGCTCGGCCAATAACAAGGCACCTCGTTACAAAGGCAATATTTTGGGGAGGAGATTCATGCTTTGAAATAAAAGGGGGCGAGAGCAAAGGAGGACAGGAACGCTCTAGAACGTTTTTCGATTGCTTCACTACTTTGTTGTTATTTAGGTATGGTGACCCAACCTTCTTGGACATAGGAGTACAGTGAGAACCAAGGAGCTTGTTCTAAGTCCATCAAGAAGGTTCCATACTAAACTGAGTGTATACATGAGTGAGTGTGTGCGAGAGAGAGAGAGAGAGAGAGAGAGAGAGAGAGAGAGACAGAGACGGAGACAGAGAGAGACTGAGAGAGAGAGACTGAGAGAGTGAGAGAGAGATAGAGAGAGAGACATAGAGAGTTACGGAGAGAGAGAGAGAGAGAGACGGAGAGACGGAGTGAGACTGAGAGAGAGACTGAGAGAGCGATAGTAAGAGAGAGAGAGAGAGAGAGAGAGAGAGAGAGAGAACGAACGAACAACGAACAACTGGTTTATTGTGGGGGCCTCCGGCCCATTACAAATGACAGTAATAGCACAAAGTTGGAAACAATCTTATCACTTCCCAGGCTACTATTGGACAACGGTGACAATTGTAGCTTGTAATCCATATCATCAAGCATCAGTACATTCTAATTTTCAAAAAATGTCTATATTACTGTTTAACAATGGCATTGCTTCTGATCGTCTCCGAAACGCCTTATACAGATACATCGCAATATTTCTTAAGTCACGAACATCGTTATTTGAGAAAATGTCTGTCACAGGTTCTTCAGCATCATGCTGTATACTTGGTAGTATGTGTTTCGTGCGTAAGTCATAAGTAGCAGAACAGTAAAATAAAAAATGAATTTCATCTTCGTCATTTTCCATGCATAATGGACAGATATTTATGTAAGGAATTGTACTGAATCTATACTTATGCACGTAGAAATCGCTTATTCCCATTCTGAAACGTATCAGAGCATCTCTAAATACTCTTTTATCTACTGCATACAGATATGGCACGACGAAGTGATCCATCTTAAGTAGTCTATAAAAGGAATAGCTGACACTTGACTGTAGCTGAATTCTCCAGTCGTTTTTGTACCATTCATTCATTCTACTTTTCAGTTGTTTTAAGAAGGTCGTTTCGTTTGGACCCATTTGAATGTCCCACTCTCTTTCAAAATTATACTTCAACAGTAACATTTTTATTCCTGTAGCCCAACTAAATCTATCATCCACCGTTTTTAGCATTGATATGTACATTTGATGAGGATATATATCATGGTCCAATCTCAAGAGTTTAAGCCAATATTTTATGGAGCGTATCTGAGCATTGAACTCTAATGGGTATCGACCAGTGTCACCGTAGATCATCACATTCGGCGTTCTCGGGGCAACATTAAGGAACCACTTTAATATGAACATATGAATAGTTTCGATACGTCTACAATCATAGATGCCCCAAACTTCTGATCCATAGAGTAGAATGGGCTGGACCTGTGCGTCAAAAATCTTACACAACACATCTGGTGTAACGACATTGAGCTTTCTCAAGGATCTCTGGATCTGGATTGACGCTGCTTTTGCTCTGGAGGCAAGATCAGACAGTATTGTATTTGTACACAGCCTGGAGAGAGAGAGAAAGAGAGAGAGAGAGAGAGAGAGAGAGAGAGAGAGAGAGAGAGAGAGAGTTTCTTTACCTTTACAACTGTACAACTGATGAATGCAGTAATTTTTCCACTTCCATAAGTAGATATTGAGCAAGCCTGTTGATGTTGCACGCGACCGCATGATACGATGATGATGTTGCACGCAACCGTAGCAAGCGTGTCAGTAGCCCCATCATGAACAATGCATACAGTTATGTGTACACTGGCCTGAAAGTACGACTGGCTGTAACTCTAGCATCCAACAGCTTCAGACACAGCAGTCGCCAGCATGAAACAGCACACGTGTGTAGCCATCCAGGCTGTTTACCCCCAACCCTGCCATTCCTTGAGGACGCAGAAGCTACCTGGACTTGAATTACAGTTGAACAATCCTGAGGTGGATCGAACTCAGAGAAAGTGGCTGCAGTATTCTCCCTTTCAGCCGCCGCTCAGCAGTTCACTTTCCTTCTACCGCAAACAAGCGAGAAAAGGCCAGTCCATTCACTCTGTCTCTATCTCTCCGTTCCTGTCTCTGTCTGTCTGTCTGTCTGTCTGTCTGTCTGTCTGTCTGTCTGTCTGTCTGTCTGTCTGTCTGTCTGTCTGCCTGTCTGTCTGTCTGTCTGTCTGTCTGTCTGTCTGTCTGTCTGTCTGCCTGTCTGCCTGTCTGTCTGTCTGTCTGTCTGTCTGCCTGAATGTCTGTCTGTCTGTCTGACTGTCTGTCTGTCTGTCTGTCTACCTGCCTGCCTGCCTGCCTGCCTGCCTGTGCCTACCTGTCTGCCTGTCTGTCTGCCTGCCTGCCTGCCTGCCTGTCTGTCTGTCTGTCTGTCTCTGTCTCTCTTTCTGTCTCTCTGTCTGTCTCTCTATCTCTGTCTCTGTCTCTGTCTCTCTCTCTGTCTCTCTCTCACTCTCTCTCTCTCTCTCTCTCTCTCTCTGTCTCTGTCTCTCTCTCTCTGTCTCTATCTCTCTGTCTCTCTCTGTCTCTCTGTCTATGTCTCTGTCTCCATCTCTCTCTGTCTCTCTGTCTGTCTCTCTCTCTCTCTCTCTCTCTCTCTCTCTCTCTCTCTCTCTGTCCGTCCTTCCCTCTGTTAGAATACACATTAATTGCAACATTCATAAGCCCAAGAGTTTTGGAAGCAATAAGGACATGAAAACCAGCTCAGTCGTACACCATTTATTTGGTCTAGGTACGAAATGTTTAAGTAGAAAAACGAAACTTGGAAAAATCGCACCGACCTCTACATGAAAAATATCGTTCATTTGAGCTTTTATCACAAGTGTACGCCATGCATCACGTGACAGCAGCAGTGGTCTATGACTCATTGCTCCATAATGTGTCAGAGAAGAAGATAACGAGGAGGAGAAGGAATGATGATGATGGATGAGGAGGAGAAGTATGATGATGGAGGAGGAGGAGGAGTAGGAGGAGGAGGAGGAGGAGGAGGAGGAGGAGGAGGAGGAGGAGGAGGAGGAGGAGGAGGAGGAGGAGGAGAGGAGGAGGAGGAGGACGGAGGGGAGGAGGGGGAGGGGAGGGGGAGGAGGGAGAGGGGGAGATGGAGGAGGAGGAGGAGGAGAAAGAGGAGAGAGGAGGAGGAGGAGGAGGAGGAGGAGGAGGAGGAGGAGGAGGAGGAGGAGGAGAGGAGGAGGAGGAGGAGGAGGAGGAGGAGGAGGAGGAGGAGGAGGAGGACAACAACAACATAACAACAGCTACAATGATGACGACGATAAAAACAACAAGCATAACAACAGCACGATCTATGTCCTTCCTGCTTCCCAAAGTTCGTAACAGGGTGCAGGACAGCTTGGGCTGCAGACTTCAAGATGGGAGATTTTGACAGATTGACGCAACTTTCTCGTCATGCAGGATGACACTGCATCCAATAATGGCGTAAATACAGGGTGACACAAAAAAAGTATCATCACCAAAATTCGAATAACTTTCGAAATTTTACTCAGATCTACACAAAACTTTGGTGACATTAGGTCAAGTGTATGTAGCAGACATCCCTAAAGTTTCAAATCTGTACTTCAAAAACTCTCTGTGTCACTGGCGATCCTAAATGTGCTCCAAGTGTGCTCCCTGGTGCTGCAAACACACTTGGACCCTCTCGCACTCCTCCCTTGGGATCGCTCTTATGGCTGCTGTGATTGCTGCCTTCAGGTCTGGGATGGTCTGGGGGATGTTTACATACACCCTGTCCTTTAGGTATCCCCACAGATAAAAATCTGGGGGGTTCAAGTCCGGTGAATGCGGCGACCACTCTGGGTCACATCTGCGGCTGATCAGTCGGTCAGGGAAACGCTGCCGTAGCCATCCCTCGCTTCCTCATGTCTTCAGGTGTAAGCTTTTGTTTAATCTGTATTCTGTAAGGATACAAGTGGAGTTCTGAGATCAAAATTCTCCTCACGGACTCCCGGTTGATTCCAAGATCTTGACTTCGACGACGCACAGACTTGCTTGGGCTGCGGGCAACAGAGTCTCTGACTGCAGCAACGTTGGGTGGTATCCTTGATGATTTTGGTCGTCCAGAGTGTGATTGTCTGTTAGTGTCTTTACCATTTAGGTTTAGCACAGTCCCATGGGTTCTGAACTTGTTGACCCAACTGTAGATCGTCCTGTGGAGAGGAAATTCCCGACATTCGAACCGTTGTCTGAATTGCAGCTGAGCTGCATGAATAGACTTCAGCTGAAAATATGCCTCGACTATAAATGTCTTTTGCTCAGTGGTCCAAGGCATCTCGAAGTTCTACTTTGATGCACTCACAGAGCAAGGCTTCTTCTTGATGAATTGAAACAATTAAAAGAATTGATGGATTATTTCAAAAGTTATTCAAGTTTAGGTGATGATACTTTTTTGTGTCACCCTGTAGTAAAAGGTTCTCATGTGGGCACCTGCTATCTTCAGAACATCGTCCCACTATACAAACCTGCCTGGAACCTGCGCTCTGGCACACAACCCCTTCTAAGGCCTCAAGTTTCAATCAAAAGGTCTTTCGGCTCTATGACCTTTTCATCTGCTGGGCCAGCAGTGTGGAATTCCTTGCCTGAGGCCCTCAGATTGTGCTCCTAGCAAAAAGACTTCAAACGACAGCTCAAGGCACATATCTTCAAAAAAACATGTTAGACCTCCATTGTGCGCTATGAGTGATTTTCAATCAGAAACAGCGCGTTACAAAAAGCTGCTGCTGCTGCTGCTGCTGCTGCTGCTGATGATGATGATGATGTGGGATGACCTTGTCAAAGGGTCTCAGTCCTCGATGGAGTCAGATTTGTGACGTGCTCCCCCGCCACACAGCAGGAACTGAAGACTTCCCATCTGAATTTATTTCCATACGATAGTAACCGCTGGAACCCGTGGTTTTGGAGCTTTCAGGGGCTGCTTCAGTAGCTGGACCAGGGCGGTCCTAAGCAGCACTTCAAACCGCCGGGAAGTAGGCCTGGTGCATTTGGGAACCTCTCCCTCATGTTGGACAACCTGGCTGGTCCACTTCATCCTGTCTGGGCTGCGTCTAGAATGAAGAACATCGGCAGCGCGGTGTCCTCGCTTACATCACAATGGTGCCCAGTATCACCAGCTGCCTGCTTGTCTGCTGAGCGTCTCTCGACCATCTTTTCTGTCAGTCTGTGTCTCCGTCAATCTCTTTACCTCAGCCTATTAATGTGTATATGTTGGAATGGGTCTACTCTCCTTTTCATCTCATATCTTTACCTCTTTCTCCCTCTCTCTCTCCCTCTCTCTCTCCCTCTCTCTCTCCCTCTCTCTCTCCCTCTCTCTCTCCCTCTCTCTCTCCCTCTCTCTCTCCCTCTCTCTCTCCCTCTCCCCCCCCCCTCTCTCCCCCTATCCCTCTCTCTCTCTCTCTCTATCTCTCTCTCCCTCTCTCTCCTCTCTCTCCCTCCCCCTCTCTCTCTCTCTCTCTCTCTCTCTCTCTCTCTCTCCCTCTCTCTCTCCTCCCTCTCCTCTCTCTTCCTCTCTCTCTCTCCCTTCTCTCTCCTCTCTCCTCCCTCTCTCTTCTCTCTCTCTCTCTTCTCTCCTCTCTCTCTCTCTCTCCTCTCTCCTTCCTCTCCCTCTCCTTTCTCTCTCCCTCTCCTCTCCTCTCCCTCCTCTCTCTCTCTTTCTCTCTCTTTTCTCTCTCCTCTCTCTCTCTCTCTCCTCCTCTCTCTCCTCTATCTCTCTCCCTCTCTCTATCTCTCTACCTCTCTCTCTATCTCCCTCTCTTTCTATCTCTCTCCATCTAATCTATATCTCTCTATCTCTTCATCTCATCTCTCTCTCTGTCCATCTCTCTCTCCCTCTCCATCTCTCTCCCTCTATATCTCTCCATATCTCTCTCTCTCCATCTCTCCATTTCTCTCTCCATCTCCCTCTCCATCTCTCTCTCCATCTCTCTCTCTACATCTATCTTTCTCTATCTCTCTCTATCTCTCTCTCAATCTCTCTCAATCTCTCTCTCGCTATATCTATCTCTCTCTCTATCTCTCTATCTCGGTATCTCTCTCTCCATCTATTTCTCTCTCAATCTCTCTCTCGCTATATCTATCTCTCTCTATCTCGGTATCTCTCTCTCCATCTCTCTATCTCTTTCTATCTATCTCTCTCTATTTCTGTATCTCTGTATCTCTCTTTCCATCTCTCTCTATCTCTGCCTCTCTCTCTCCATCTCTGCCTCTCTCTCTATCTCTATCTCTCTCCGTCTCTCTCTCTACATCTATCTCTCTCTCTATCTACATCTCTCTCTATCTTTCTCTACATCTATCTCTCTATCTACATCTCTCTATCTCTCTCTCTCTATCTCTCTCTAACTCTCTAACTCTCTCTCTCGCTATCTCTATCTTTCTCTCTCTCTCGCTATCTCTCTCTATCTCTCTTTCACTATCTCTCTATCTCTCTCTCGCTATCTCTCTCGCTATCTCTATCTCTCTATCTCTCTCTATCTCTCTCTATCTCTCTCTATCTGTCTCTCTATCTGTCTCTATCTCTCTCTCTATCTCTCTCTCCATCTCTGCCTCTCTCTCCATCTCAGCCTCTCTCTCTCTCCATCTCTCCCTCCCTCTCCCCATCTCTCCCTCCCTCTCTCCATCTCTCCCTCCCTCTCTCCATCTCTCTCTCCCCATCTCCATCTCTCTTTCTCTCCATCTCTCTCTCCATCTCTCTCTCCATCTCTCTCTCTCTCTCCATCTCTCTCTCTCCGTCTCTCTCTCTAGTCTATGTATTATTGTGTACGAAGCATTGTGCGGTGCCCAGAAGGGCACACGGAATACTTTGAATGTACCTCGGGGCTGAAGCAGGGCTGTAAATGTTCGCCGATCCTTTTTTCTTTCGTGGTAGGGGAGGTTGCAAAAGTAGTGGCCGAAAAGGGTAAACATGGTATTCAACTCTTTCCTGATGTCACAACAGTATATCTCCTCCTGTTTGCCGATAATGTCGTAGTCCTTTCAGATACATCCATGGGCCTACAGAACCAGCTAGACAATCTAAATACTTCAGCAGAGGCTGTTGGTCTGAGTATTAACATGTCAAAGTCTAAAATTATGGTGTTCCGTTTGGGAGGCCATCTGGCAGCTCATGAACGCTGGCATATAGGAGGAGAGAAGCTGGAAGTAGTAAATGAATACACCTATCTGGGATACAAATTTTCTACTAAACTGTCTCACAATGTTACACAAGCAAATCTGTCAATCAAAGGAAAAGCTGCTGTGGTACAGGCCATGAGACCCTTGAAAAGACTGATGTGTACATCACCAAGTGTCATCTTCAGGGTATTCGATGTTCAAATTCAGCCAATTTTGCTTTACGGAGCAGAGGTTTGGGGCGTGCACAGTTGTGAAGAGATTGAGAGAGTTCACCTGTACATGATAAAAGGTTTTCTCAACGTGTCAAATAGAACTCCTAACTTGATGACTTATGGCGACACAGGTCGCTATCCATTGTACATCTGAGCTATTCTACGCTGTATGAAATATTGGCTGCGGATACTGAAGATGGATGAAAAAGATACCCCAAAAAGATATACCAAATGATGATCGGTACAACTAATTCAAATGATTGTTGGGCAATTAAGATAAAGAATATACTGTTTGAGTATGAGTTCCACGATATTTGGAGACGACAGGAAGTCCACGAAGAAAACGCTTTCATTAAGGAATTAAAGCGTAGGCTGATCTGTCGTTATACAGAACGTTGGGACGCTACGTTGCAAACAAGTGAGAGATATTCATTTTATGAAGTATTCAAATGTAGTCATAAGTTGGAACAATATCTCTATGATCTGGACAAACCTATTTTTAGAGACC
>JAWQFJ010023812.1:75000-100000 GCA_034096865.1 Theodoxus fluviatilis | reverse complement strand
AGGGAATAAGCCAAAAAAATGACCTTCCATTTCAGGGAATAAGCTAAATCCCTGATTTTTTTAGGGAATAAGCTTACTCCCCAGTTGAAACAGGGAATAAGCCTATTCCCTTAAAATTTCAGGGATTAAGCTTATTCCCTAAATTTTCTTATTCCCTGTAACGCCCTTGAGGCAAAAATTCAAATGTGGTGAGGGAGGAGAGAGATAGAGAAAGAGAGAAGAGAGAGAGAAGAGAGAGAGATAGAGAGAGAGATGGGTGGGTGGGAGGAGAAGGAGAGAGAGAGAGAGAGAGAGAGAGAGAGAGAGAGAGAGAGCGAGAGAGAGAGAGAGGAGAGAGATGTCATTATAATTATCGCAAGAATTATACATGTACAATTTCTTAAACATACTAAAAATGGGTAGATAGTGTACCAGAGAAGCAAATTTTAAATATGGAACTTGAATCAACTACAATGACATATGCATAAAAAACAATTTTCTAAACATCCAAATGTTAAAAACAAATAACATACAAGTAGGTCCTAGCCTCTTGGTGTACACTCCCTCCCCTACTCCCCCACCCCCAATCAGCCGGAACCCCTCGATAGTTCCGCAGGGGAGGCCTGAAGTAAGCATATATGTGAGAAATGGACAACATACACAAATACACACTTAGCCGTTCCACTGTCTAGACGCCAGATGAAAGCGTGGAAAACTATGTCATAGGATGATGCCTGAGAATAATGCGAATTTTGTCTTTGAACATAGGCAAAGATTTGATACATTTTATGTCATCAGGCAGTGTATTCCACAGAGCAGCCCCAGAGTAAGATAGGCTCGATTTGAACAAATCGATGCGAGGCTGAGGCAGGAGAAGTTTGTCACGTCCTCTGATTGATGACTGCTCAAATAGTTTGGTTAAATATTCTGGTGTTCGGCCATCTTTTACCTTTTTCACAAGCACACACTTATTGAGCTGCAGATGCTTATGGAGAGGCAAAATGTCAAGCATTTCCATTTTCTTTTCAGTGCTGAGAGATTTATTTGGGACCATAAGCTTAGAAGCTCTTCTGTAAAGTGAATTAACTCTCTTCAAATTAGCTTCACTACAGTTATCCCACAATGTTGATGCGTAATTGATGTGTGATATGATGTGGGCACTGAAAAAGATTTTGCAGGTTTCCGTGTCTACAAAGTGCCTCAGCTTTGACAGTAGAAAGAGATTGCTTGAAATCTTTTTGCACATTAGATTTATGTGTGAATTCCAGTCTAACTGTTCGTCAATCATCACCCCAAGCACTTTGTGTTCTTTCACCTTTTCTATCGGCTCTGCATCAAGTGAGAGTGGGAGTGACAAAGGATGTAGTTGATGTTTTTGCCTTGTGGTTATCACCATATACTTGGTTTTGGACGGGTTGAGGACCATATGATTTGAAAGACACCAGCAACATATTTCATCAAGACTCTTTTGGAGTTTATCTGCCACAGTTTCGATTGAGCTGTCCGCGGTAGACAGCGTTGTATCATCTGCAAACATGTTACATGAGACCTTTCTATCTGTGATATGCAAGGGTAGGTCATTTATGAATAAGCAGAATAAAAGGGGGCCTAGTACAGATCCCTGTGGGACACCGGCTTTTAGAATACCATACTTGGAAACGTGCCCATCGAATTGGACACATTGTTGTCGATTATCCAGGAATGACTGAAAAAACTTCACAGTCGTGTGACCATGAAAATAAAGAGTCAGTTTATCCAATAGTATGTCGTGATGTACCATGTCAAAAGCTTTTCTGAAATCTAGGAAGACAGATCCTATAACTTTCGAGGTGTTAATGGCGTGCAGCCAGGTGTCAATCAGGTGGGATAATGCAGTATGGCAGGAATGTTTTGGTCGGAAGCCCGATTGAAGGGGGTGTAGAAGACTGTGCCGATCAAGAAATGCCAACAGATGTTTGTGAACGTGCTTTTCAATTGGTTTTGATAAAATTGATAGAACTGATATGGGTCGGAAGTCATCTAGACTTGTGGGAGTTTTCACTTTTGGTAGAGGGATAACTTTAGCTTTTTTCCATTCATCTGGGAAGTTTTGCTTGATAATACACAAATTGTATATGTATGTGAGCGAGTCGATTACATATGGAAGAGAGAGTTTAAGAAGAAAGCTATTGATGCCATCAGGTCCTGTTGTTTTAGAGTTGAGTTTTTCAATAAATCTGCCAACTTCATGAACAGCAAGAAGAGGAATCTCAAATTCCAATGAAGACAATAGTCTCTCTTGGCAGAATTCTTGGAGATATGCTGTATCAGATTGGAAATTATGGTTACTATCGCGAGGGAATAACTTTTCAGCCACAGAAAGGAAGTGATTATTGCAGTCATTAACATCATCGGATGGGTATGATGAGTGAGCTTTAGCTCCGTTTCGTTTGGTAAAGGTATTTATGGCGTTCCATACTGAGGTGATGTTTTTGTTATCAGTTATAAGTTTCTGAAAATATTCTTTCTTTGCTTTCCTCACTAAGCTTTTAACTGCATTTCTTTGTTTTTTATATGCAACGAAATCATTGCTTTTCCTGTGTTTGTCTCTGAGGGACATTGCTTGCATTACTTCCTTGGTTAACCATGGTGGCAGCGTTGGATGACGCACGCGTTTTCTTCTGATCGGAACGTGTTTGTTAATTACTCCTAGAAATATGTTGTACCAAAGCTGAAGTGCACAGTTTGGATCGGTGTGATATTGGATTTCATGGAAGGGTGTCTTTTGGAGGTCAGAACAAAAGGTTTTGGCATCAAAGTTTTTGAACGATCTATAGTTCAGATATGAATGATCGCGTTTTTTTCTTTTGGAGAGTTTAGCGTGCAAGGAGCAGATGATTGGAAAATGATCACTAATGCCCATTCTTGGCACCCAAGTGCTTTGTATCAGATGGATGTTGGTGGTATATATGTGATCAATAAGAGTCGATGTTGATTGAGTGACCCTAGTGGCTGTATGAACCAATTGCTTGAGTCCAAAGAGCAGGGTAGTTGAATTCCATGCACCGTTAATTTTTAGGTAGTCTATATTAAAGTCACCAAGAAGAAGAATATCTTTTCCAAGAGCACTCACTTTGTCCATCATGCTTACGAAGTCATCATACCAACAGAAGGTGGAGGCAGGGTTTCTGTACAAGAATCCCAGGAGAAGAGAAGTCTTTGAAGATTGTTTCAGCTCCAGCCAAATACACTCAACACTTGAAGATTCAAGGTCATGTCTTCTATAAATAGAATTTCGTAAGTCATAGGTAATGTAGATTGCTAACCCAGTGTGCCCAGGTAGCACAGGATCGCGTCGTACGATGTCAAATCCTGATATTTCAATTGCTTCATCACTGATTTCACTGTGAAGGCGAGATTCACTTATTCCAAGAATGCCTAACTGTTCCTTCTGAATAAGAGCACCAATGTCCGTCACTTTATTGTATAAATGATATACATTTATATGTCCTATGTGCAAATTTTGTTTATGGACCATGATTGTTGATAATGATACCTAACTGTCATTGGATTGGATGGGAAGAGAAAGAAAGAAAAAAAAATCACGTCGGCAAAGAATTCATCGTTCACGCCAAAAATCCATCGAGGAATACTGTAGCCAACTGGTATTCACACTGTTGGTACTGGTCGGAGACCATTGAAGGGATGAGGATATTGCCACTGCATGTATGGAGGAAAGAATGGGAAAAAAGGATGAAAGTGTAGGTAGGGGGCCATCTGAGGATTTTGAGGGATGGTTTGGTGGGGCAATCTGGAAGTAGCGGGCATTCTGCACTCAGGAATCAAAGGTTGAGTTGCATGCACCTCTACACTTTCTGTTTGACATCTAAGGGGTGCTTGGCCGGGACACTGAGTATTGGTGTTTTGAGGTTTCTTCTCCGTCACAGTAGGCAGAACGTCCTTGTTGAGGTTAGGGCCAGTGACTGTCTGTATTCTACATGTCTGTACTATGTCATTTAGTGTATTATTGTTGTTGTTCAGAGAAGTGTCCTTGCTGTTTGGAATGCTATGAATTTGCTCTGGTCGTGTTGTAGGGCTGGAATGGTTCAACTGCCATTTCCGAGGGAGAGGAGGAAATTCTGTATTGTAGGTGTCTCCTGCTTGCTGGTGTCCGAGGTTTGTTCTCTTTTTTTCCGTCCCATGAGCAATGGCGGTGGATCTTGCAGGAGGTGGGTCCTGTCTCAGAAATCTTGCGATCTGACGCAGTAAGACTGCAGTTCCTCTCTCGTTGATGTGCCTGTCATTTGAAAACAAACGAGAGTCGATGGTTCCATCTGCAGCCCAAAAGCGCAGTTCATGAAGAATAGTTATGTTTTTCTTTTTGCAGATCTCTAGGAGGTGTTTGTTCAGAGAGGAGGTCATCTGGACTGTGTTCCTTCTTCTGGGTATGATTGCAGTGAGTGCTATTGTAGCTTCAGGGAACACCCGACGAATTAGAGAGGTTAGATTCTCGTAGTCCTTTATGGATGAGTCGATATTACTGGGGCTTTCGCTTGGTGCAGTGTGAACCACCACGCTAGCCACATCATCTCGAGGGTGACACAAGCCAAGGGCACCAATCAAGTCTTTGACTGTGGATCCATGGAGGGTGCGAATGTGAGTAGCACCAGTTGGATCTAGTCGTCTCCGATTGACATGTCTGAGATCGGAGTTCCCCACGAGAAGTCGTCTGATCTTTCCAGATGGTGGTAGCTGGAAATGGATCCGGTTTTCTTGAGATGGCTTTACTCTAGGGATAAATCACAAACTCCTTCTTCTCTGGATGGAAAGTAGCTGCTCTGCCATACTGAGGTGTTGACTGCTGAGACCCACTCTGATTGGTACCGTTGCGTTTGAGGCTGTTGGGTTGGGCACAGGAGGAGCGTTGAGGCAGATTTGTTGTTTGAGGCTCGGATGGGTGGTGTTCGACGCTGGTGGTTATCGAAGGAGAAGAAGCGCGTGTTTTGCTGCAGTCTGGAGAAGTTGTAGTACCCATGTCTCTTTTTTTCTTCTTTTGTGCATTCAATATTTCCTTCAGTCTTGTGTCCACTGTCGCAAGCTTTGCTGTCAGGTTTGACACTAGACCGCGGAGTTCCGCATTTTCAGTCCTGAGAGTTGTGAGATCATCTTCTATTGACCGGGAGCGGGCTTTGCTTCTGTTGTCAGTCTGGACTTTCAGATCTTGGAACATGTCCATTATGCATGCAAAGCACAGCTGTTGTTTTGTTGATTCGGCGCATTTGTTGCATGTACTGTCAATTGTTTTCTTCTGAAAAAGCAGGAGGTGAATTTTGTTGTGTTGCTGGTGAAGTTACCATTGCGTTGGATAAGTGTGGGTCCTCTGAGAGGGAAATCGTGGTTTCATTCTTGGTTAAATTTGAGGTCACCTTCTGCTCAGAAAGGAGTGTCTGATTTGGTTGATTTGGAGGAAAGTCTCCATCGGCCACATTGTCGGCCTGGCATGAGTCAGGGTGGATGGCCCGTTCCGGAAGATTTGAGAGAGACAGGTTGGTGATGGCCAGTTGATCAGTAGCACATACATTTTCAGTCTGGTCAGGAGCAGCAATGGCAGGCTTATGTTGGTATTGATCAGCTGAGCTCGCCCATGTGTTTATCATTGGAGGGATGCATGTCGAGTCTTTCAGCTCCTTCACTATTTCACAGAGTAGCCGGAACTCAGTGGCTGCCCATGCTTCACACAGTACACCTTGTATGAGACACGAGCCTGCCTTGTTTCTCGTTTGTTTTGTGTAGTACAGTGTGATGGTGATGCACTTGTGCTCGCCCTTGAATACCTGTACACATGACTGCCCTAGATTTGAAGGGAGTAGGGTGCTTTCAGTGCAGAGAGGGAGGTCTAAAGTTTTATGTTCTTTGTCCACATCTCTCCAAGTTGAGCGGAATTGCCCCCTAGTGTGTTGGACCTGATGAACATAGCGTATTGCAAGAGCATTACGCCAGCGTAGGAGTGTAGAAGCATCAGGGGCAACAAAGGTCTTTTGATTGTTGTCTCTCGTGGCATTAAGAGTAGTCTCCTTTGAATTGTGAATGGAGAGTTCATTCAGGCTCTGTTTTGTTTGAGCCATTGAGGAACATGGTGCTTTGGACCGGTGGTGGAGAGTAATGATGGGTTTTCAGCCTGGCACTTGCTGCCTGTGGACCACAGTGATAGATGATAGGGAGATTCTCATGGGAGTACACGTATCTGGTTGCAGCCAAGAATGACCAGAGAGTGAGTGGCTGAGTTCTAGAGAGTCTGTTGGACAGATCATCTATCAGTATCGCTCCTGCATTTCAAATGTTGGTGCCACAATACTGCTGACCGAGATCTTTAAACAACCTTGATTAAAGGAAGTTAAAGGATACACAGACTTGTGAAGAGAAGATCATAATTTCTCGTAAACTGACGACTGGAAGGAGTTTTCAGAGTCGGTCAAATAGCTGTACAGCGCGGTAATTTTGAACGAAGCATCATGGTTCACAGAGCGACGAAATCGTTGGCCAGTTGTAGGGTCCAATTGTAAATATCAGAAACAGTCATTACTCACAATCTGCGAAGGCGATGTAGCACACACTTATGGAGAAGTTGGGAGTCTGGTCTGGGAGATTCCGGCCATTTGAAGAGGATCTAACGGTTGAAAACTTCAGAGCTCTCAGCAACACGTCCACACCAGCCCAGACATGCGCAGAGAGAGAGGTAGGTAGATAGGTAGGTAGATAGGTAGGTAGGTAGGTAGGTAGGTAGGTAGGTAAGGTGAGGTAGGTCGGTAAGGTAGGTAGGTAGGTAGGCTGATAGGACAGAACCGAGGGACCAGTCCAGACACCACACCCACACCACACACACACACACACACGCACACGCGCGCGCAGCCACACACACACACAGACAGACATTTGAAGAGAAAGACAGACGGACAGACAGGCAGGCAGGCAGGCAGGCAGACAGACAGACAGGTAGGGAGACAGACAGACAGACAGATAGACAGGCAATCAGGCAGGAAGGCAGGCAGGCAGGCAGGCAAGCAGGTGAGCGGACGGACAGACAGAGAGAGAGCGGGAGAAAAGAGAGAGAGAGGAGAGAGGCAGAGAGGAGGCGAAGAGAGGGAGATGACGAGAGGAGAGAGAGAGAGGTCAGACAGACAGGACCGGACAGACCGATGGACGGGACGGACGGACGGACAGGACGGATAGGCATATATCAGAGATAGATGTCATAGATAACTATCAAAAATAGATGGATGGATGGATGGATGGATGGATGGATGGATGGAAATGGCTCGGATGGATGGATTGTATGGATGGGATGGATCGGATGGATTAAAATGGATGGATAAGGTATGGAAGGGAATGGATGGATGGATGGATGGATGGATGGATGGATGGTCGCAAAAAGAAAACCCAAGGACAGCGAGCTTTTTCTTACATCGGCCCTGTAACGTGGAATAGCCTACCTTTCCCTGTCCGTCACTCTGATTCCATGTCCCAGTTAAAACCTCCCTAAGACACACCTGTTCCGGTCAGTCTTTCCTGACGAGGGCCAGTGAAAGCGCTTCACCAAAGGCGCCTTCTCTTCATGTTTCGTGTTTTGTTTTTTTTTTGTTAGGTTTCCTAGCTATGTAAATTAGTTTGTATTGTCCCTTTAACTCATTCTTTTATTTCAAACTGTTTACAGTCGTGGCGAGTGCTAGGAATCGCTTTCGTAGGAGGTGTGGCAGAACTTTTTTCATTGTAAAACGCCATGAGCTTGCCTATTAGAGAAGACGTATGTGCGTTATTAAGACTAACTGATATTAGTTCTTATTATGGATGAAATAGATAAGGACAAACTTGATAATTAGATATAGAAGAGTCGGACAAAAACTGAGACTGCAAGGGAACTGAAAAAAAACAGAGAGTACAAGTTCAGGGGGACAGGACGGACAGAGAAAACAGCCATGAAGGCAAGTAGGCTTGCTGACAGAGAATATACAAAACGATGAGAAATCGAAAAAAGCGGTAGAGAGAGGTGATGTAATAAAAACATGAAAAGGGAAAACGTCATCAAGCGTGAAATGGGAAGAGATGACACGCAAGAAATAGGCAAAGGCTGGGTCAAAGAACGCAAATTCACGTGGGCAGAGGCCGGGCACGCTAGACTATAGCCGGCGGGCGGACGTAGTGCAGATTAGCAAGTGCGTCAGTCAGCTCGGCACGCTTCTCACTGGACTGCAACAAGGCGCGAGTCCAGCCACAGTCGTAAAACGCGGGGGAAAGTTGTTTCGCCCGCAGTTGCAGATCAATACGATCGAAGGCGGAAATAGAATCAATGAAAGGAGCTTGGGCAAGCGGGGTGCTTCCAACACGTCTCGCCTTTCGCTTCGCCAAAAACAAAGCTCGTCCCTGCTGCTCTGCATCGCTTTATGGCACTGTTTACGCATGGCGAGCCTCCAAGCGTACAAAATACGCCGAGTTTGGCTCTTTGGTGATTTCTGAGCGTCTGCAGCAGTATTTGCTGCATTTTCGAAAATACTTGCTCTCCTTACATCAGGTTTTGTACTGAGTTGTCATGGTGGCCCCTCCTGATGCTTGGAGCCGCCCGTGGCGCCAACACCAGAGCAGACCCCAAAAACTCTACCACCACGAGTTGCAGATAATTATCCACCGTGGGTTGGGGATAAGAATAGACCCTCCGCGTCTCCCTATGTGATTCGTGCGAGTCGAACAACCAGGGAGGGACATCGTGACTTGGTTTGCTCTAACTCTAACCTGTCCTAGTGAGTTTCATGGTTAACGGCTTTACATGGCCTACACAGGGGAACTGATAGGCCGGCCTCATTTTACTCTTCAATCATTTCATCCATCCATCCATTCTTCGATTCAGTTCATTCAATTCATTCATTCACTCACTCACTCACTCACTCACTCATTTATTCATTCATTCCAGCTGATGAGACGGGGTGTCTAGTGGCTTTCGCCGTATGGAGAAACTTTTGTTGCATTATCGAACAGGATGTTCTCCTATATACATAAGATTTTATATAGGTTTGTCATAGATTCATTTTTTAAAAGTCATTTACCGGTTGTTGCCAGTGAACTATGACGGTACTTGAAAATAAAAGTATAACCCTAGTGTGGGCTAACGTACGAAAATGGACGGCGGACGGACAACAACAACGTATTCGACGACAATGATGGCAACAACGACAACGACGAATATGACGGTGGTGGTTGTGGTGGGGTGAGGGAAAGGGGGGATGCGGAGGGAGCGGAGGAGGAGGGAGGGAGGAGGAGGAGGAGGAGGAGGAGGAGTAGGAGGAGGCGGAGGCGGAGGAGGAGGGGGGAGGGAGGAGGAGGCAGGAGTGGGAGAAGGTAGCAGGAGGAGGAGAGGAGGAGGAGAGGAAAAGGAGGAGGAGGAAGGGAGGAGGGAGGAGGAGGAGGAGGAGGAGGAGGGGAGGGCGGTAGGAGGAGGAGGAGGAGGAGGAGGAGGAAAGAGTAGGAGGAGAAGGAGGAGAGGATAAGGAGGAGGAGGAGGAGGGAGGGAGGAGGGAGGAGGGGGAAGGGGAGGGAGGAGGGAGGGAGGCGGAGGAGCGGAGGAGGGGAGGAGGAAGGAGGGAAAGGAGGGGGGATGCGGGGAGGGGGGAGGGGGGAGGGGGAAGGAGGGATGGCGGGGAGGGGGAGGGGGGGAGAAGGAGGGAGTGAGGGAGGAACAGGAAGAGAGGCGGAGGAGGAGGAGGAGGAGGAGGAGGAGGAGGAGGAGGAGGAGGAGGAGCTAGGGGGGGGGGGGGGTGCGAGGAGGAGGAGGAGGAGGAGGAGGAGGAGGAGGAGACGTATTATTCAGCGTCTCTTGCAGTTGCAGTAAAAAGGTAATAGAGGCATACTCTTTAACATAATCTGACAATTCATAAAAGTCACCTGACATTTCATTCACATTCCATCGATGGCGGTTCATTTTCAGTGGCAATGGGCGAGGAGTCTGAAGGGCGACGCCAAAGTTTGTAAAGAGTCGCAGTTCTCAGACATTAGGGCTGAATGGACGGCACACCCCTCGGTCCGGCATGAACTTTTCTCTGCAACGGCTGGTGGCTGCAAATTGCTTTTTGCCACATTGGCCATGCTGAGGCGGTTTGATTGCAGTATTTCATTCCATTAGGATCGGAGATGCTCGACTGACGAGAGGAACCAAAAGTTGTGCGCATTGCCATCTGAGAGCACCATCACAAACCCGGCCCTAGGGAAGTGATCACGTCTTTGAGAAAGCAAAGCCAAATCTGTGGAAGCGTTCTGTAAGAAATGCGACATCATGAAAGAAGTCATCTCGGATCAAAGTGCTCATAACCATCATCTAATTATCCGTTTATTCATTTAGTGCCTATTCAATCGGCACAATAGCAAACATTTGTTAAGCTATGTCATTCCAACCACGACATATTTCATACGCCTTATTAATTCGTATCTTGATTTTTAACAAGTCTTGTATGTTGGGCTGTGCCAGTCCACAGATTCTCTTTCTTCTTCAGTTTTTCATTCATTCGTTCAATCCTTGGCATAACGTGATAGGACAAAGTCACGAACACTGAGGTCCTGGACGGAATAAAGAGATCATCCATCGATATATCCTTTTCAGGTCACAGCTTTGCTGGTCTAGCTACGTCATCAGAATGGAGAACAATCGCATGCCGAAGCAAGTCGTCCTGGGAGAGATGACTGATGGCCAGAGGAAACAAGGCCGCCCACATAGAGGCTTCAGGGACAACTTGAAAGACAGTCTAAAATGGCGCAATCTCAATCCAAAAGAGCTGGTGGCAACAGCTCAGAAGAGATCCCAAGAGCGTCCCTCATCTGATAGGCAAGCATTTCCTTACCCCAAAAATAGTGCCACGCCCACGCAGCGCAGGAAGGACGTCTCAGGGCCACGTCAGGCCCATCAACAGCACCAGAGTTCCTGTGCCCCGTTTGTTCCCGTCTCTGCGAGTCTAGACTGGGTCTACAGAGCCACCTCCGATCCTACAGACAAGACTCTGAGTCCTAGTCATCCTTGAACCCAAAGGACAACCACCATTCCTCCATAGACCACTCCTTCTCTTGTCATGCTTTTTAAAGCTCATAAAGATAATGGTTTCGTTCACGCTGGTGAGGATGTTTTTCAAGGGGGCGGAGGTTTGGGGTGGAGGTGGGTGAATGGTTTGGGAGGGGGAAGGTAGGGAGGGAATTGGTGGGAAACGGAGGGTGGGTATCGGAAGTCACATTCAGAGACCAGTAGTGAAGGGCTTGGTCTTACAATGCTTAAGGCGATTTTTAACCGGGCGAACACACTCTGCTCACGAACCAGGTTTAAAGCGTACGTAGTGTTCCCAGTCTTCCACCAGATTGTTAGAATTATGGTTATTTAATGGTATCACATATTTATTGTACGACTAAATTGTCTCATTCACAATCTAACTTGCATCTCAGCGTCTGACTTATTATGCCTCTCTCAGTTGTTCAGGGCCTCGTGGTAGACCATGTTCTTTACCCTGCCAGCGCGGTCTCCTGGTCCAGACATGAAGAGGTTCTGTGGCTGTGCTACTCAAGAGCGCAAACAGAGCCTGACCGGAAGCTGGAGATTCGTAAATTGAAATGAACTAAATTTTGTAATTCACACCCTATTTTTGCATCTCAACTTCTGGGAAGAATCCAAAGTCCTCCTATAGGCTGGTCCGTCTATGGCCCGCACTAGCACTCCTGGCGAGGTCGTGTACGTGGTCTGTCCGGTAAGTATCCAGTCATTGTGAATAACTTGAAAACCGGTTTCTCAGCTTCGACGTAACTTGGCAGGAATTCAGAGGGGATTAAACTACGCATGCGTGACCAGCCACACTCCTGTAAAACTACTCGTCAGACCGGTAGACGCCGTTGAGTGGATAATGTGTGACCGTCGCTTTTAAAACGGCCGAGCGAGTAGATCAGCGTATCTGCATAAAGTTTTGCTACAGACTTGAACATTTGTCTGTGAAAACTCTTCGAATTTTTACGAAGGTTTTCGGGGATGATTCATCGAGTGAAGCCCAAATACAATTTTTCAACAGACCCTTAAGATGGTCCGGAATCCATTGAAAGTGATCCACGTTTTTGAGGGTCTTCAACAAGCAGAACACCCAAAAATGTTCAACGCGTGCGGGATGCAATCAACAACTATTGGCGACTGACAGGGCGCAAATGAGAAGAAAATCTAGGGATTCCACGGACAATTGTTTCAGAGATTTTGGAGAAGGATCTTGGCATGAAATGTGTGGCAATACAAAATTCGATCCGCCGCTCCTGTCACGACAGCAGGAGGAATTTCGTGCTGATGTTTCGGAGAACTTGCTTTAAATCGCTACAAATGATCCCCATTTCCTTGAACAGGTCATAACCGGAGATGAATCGGGTCTACGGCAATGATGCCTTCCTCACCAGAGACCTGCCTTGTATTTGCCATTGGCAGTCGCCTTTGTGCATCGTTATCGCACCCCTGCGCGGAAAACGTGAGCTACTTCCAATGTGATGCTGCCTTTTCAGAAACTGTAGTCATGACAGGTTACTGTTCACGCAACGAAGATATTACTCTCTATCCCGTCTGCACAGAGGGAGTGATAGCATTATAGATCGACAAGTTTATCTTTCTTCGTGTGAGTTCTTCATTCTTCCTCCAAACGTCTTCCCGTATGGCCAAGATTGTATGGCCACATCTCGTTCTCCTCTCCCCTCCCTTCTCCATGCTCGTTCCTTTTTTTTTGATCTTCCCCCCTTCCTCTCTTTCTCTCCTTCCCCTCCATCCCCTTTTTATGTGTACATTTCCCTCTCCGCTTTTTCTTTTTTCCCCTCTCCACCTTCACTTCCTCCTGTGATCTGTAGTACTTTCGTACCTATCGTCTCCTTGTACTCAGTCCCCTCTGTCATCTGTTCTACCGTCTTTGCACACTACTGCCGCCTGACACATAGTCCTCCCGTCCCACACTCTCGTATTGTTACACGTGCCTCTTTGTCGCCCACTCTCCTCTTGTGTATCTATTATGGCTCCTCCGTCGTCTCACTATGCATTATTGTCCCTCCTTTCTCTCCTCCCGTCTGTGTCCTGACCTATCACCGTCCCTGGTTCTGTCTCTGTTATGTCTGTCTGATCTTACTGCTTGCTACTGGACGCCAGCCCTTTTTGTAGTGTCTTGTCATTAGTACGATGTGCGCTTTTTGCTATGGTGTTCCACCTGCACTGCTCTTGTCGCACCGTGTGTGCCGTACTTAAACCATCGTGTCCAGCACTTGCGCTCACACAGTGTCATAGATGTATTACAGTTGCGCCGCGGTGTGAACAGTATCTCACGTTCACCATTTCTGATGTACTGCACACTTGTCCCAGTCCATTCTGAGTGTGCCTACCACCTTTCTTACTACTTCTATTTTGGTGTGTCTTTTGTTATACACCATGTCATGTACGTGACGAGCGAGCTACCAACATCGTCTCTCACACACAACACACACCAGACTCTATCACTCAGTCCCTTTTGCTAGACGCTCGCTTGCACGTTCTCTCTCATACACTACAGCACGAAAGGAAGAGTGTCTAGCAATATACATCACACAACAGTGCCAACCGCCCAGATAGGCATAGCGCAATAATAAGACTATACACAACTGATACCACGAGCCTACGCTCGCGGCACGACATACGACACACAACGAGATAGCATACCAAGAAGCATCGTGTAACAGAGCGTGCGCATGCGCACCTGTTAACCTTTCCCGTACTCACTCCACAACCTACACACAACACATAAACACCGCCCTACCAATAGTCGCATCTACCGCGCAGAGTGATGTATGAGAGAGACACAATCATACACAAATACATACAGCACGGCGCAAAAACAAACACACACACACGCACGCACGCACACACAATGCGATGTATCATACAGTATCAGAGCATACTACACACACGAAACGCACATATGCACACGATACAACGAATGCACACACAGTATCAAGCCAACACTAAAATCCACACTACTAGCGAGAACACAGACACAGACACACACAAACAACACACAGTCACATTTAGACACTGGTTGCACGATGCACTGACAATGCACCTGGTGTATCGCCTAGATGTGTCATGAGAGGAGCAACTGCGCTGGGCAAAGCATGTTCCAGAATTGGGATTGGGATTGCCGAGCTTGAGGCCGAGAGTGATCTTGGCTGTGATAGCGGTGACCTGTGTGCATCGTGGCCAACGAGTGAGTGGGGGTTCCGCACGCATGATGGAATATTAAAGTGTCTCGTTTGATACGCGTCCTTTTGTACACATTACGACACATCGGATTTTTTCATCTCTTGCTTTTTGATGCAGAGCGCAGGTGACGATGAGATATCAGACATCCTACCATGCGGCTGCCTCGTCCTTTAAACACCACCGAATGGTGCCTACTCTGTATTCCCGAAGTTGCGGAGTAATATATTGTTACATGTCATTTTCCGCGACACTAGTGCCGTCTGCCCAGATCACTGTAGCTAGTCAGCCTCATATTGTCACATCCTTGCCAGCATCTTTTATTTGTTCTGTACCTTTGTCTCCAATCGTGTGAGCATGCTGATGTTTTGTGTTTCGACATGCGTCGTATCTCGCATACGTAGACTCGCAACTGTTTAGTCACTGTCCTGCGTGTCGCCCGTTGTGCATGATTGTCACTTGAGACACCGTTGTTTCCTGTCCCCCGGCTCCAATCCTGCTTCTTATTTTTTTACCCCCATGCTCGTTATATCTATATGATTTTTCTTATGTTTCCTCATTTAGATGTAGCAGTGATGCAGACTCCGCGATCGTCTTGTGACTCTCTTAACTTTCATCGCTGTTCTGTGCTGTGTAGATGTGATATGCTAATACTTGTCTGCGTCTCCTTGTTCCGTGTATGTGATTCTAGTGTCACCGCAGTGCCCCCCCGTCTCTCTTCTTCTGTTTAGTCCCTTCTTTTGTGCGACTTGTCTACTATCCATGTTCTGTTATGTCAACACGTTATTGCTCTGATTTTGTAGTGCATATTTCATGAATAATCTATTAGACATTTCTTTCTAGTGAGCAGGACACTGCATGGAAGGTAGACACATCGTGTAATGAATTCTGTGTACAGCTGAGACTTTTTTATCTGGGACAACACCGAGTTAAGTTATGTAGGTCATATGGTTGATGTGGGGTGACAGGGTCAGTGTCGCACTGAGACGAGATTGCATGGCGTCGTTTCGCCGGGAACAGAAATCTGTATATGAATGTACATCTCTCTCTCTCTCTCTCTCTCTCTCTCTCTCTCTCTCTACTCTCTCTCTCTCTCTCTGTAGTCTCTCTCTTCTGTCTCTCTCTCTCTGTCTCTCTCTCTGTCTCTCTGTCTCCTGTCTCTTCCTCTCTCTCTCTCTACTCCTCTCTACTCTCTCTCTCTCTCTCTCCCTACTCCCTCTACCTCTCTCTCTCTCTCGCGCGTTCTCTCTCTCTCCCTCTCCGTCTCTCTCTCTCTCTCCCTCTCCCTCCATCTCCCTCCCTCCCTCTCTCTCTCTCTCTCTCTTCTCTCTCTTCTCTCTCTCTCCTTTCTCTCTATTCTCTCTCTCCCTCCCTCTCTCTCTCCCTCTCTCTCCCCCCTCTCTCTCTCTCCTCTCTCTCTTCTCTCTCTCTCTCTCTGTCTGTCTCTCTCTATCTGTCTCTGTCTCTGTCCCTGCCTCTCTCTCTGTCTCTGTCCCTGTCTCTCTCTGTCTCTGTCCCTCTCTCTCTCTCTCTCTCTCTCTCTCTCTCTCTCTCTCTCTCTCTCTCTCTGTGCCTTTTTCCTCTTTTCCCACCCCCACATCTCCCTGGTCTCTATCTGCCGATGTAGAACCTCACTTTGTCGTTCAGCCAAGCTCTATTCTTCTCCAGTCCTTTGGCGCTGGAATTCCTCGTTCCTCTTGCGAACGACAGCAGATTATGCTTTTCTTGCCTCCTGCTTCACTGACTTACTAGCGCTTCGATCAAAAGAAGGTTCTGATGAAGAACAAGCGTGGCGTCCTTGTTAAGGCAAGGACTTTCGCCGACTTCCGTTGGGTCAACTGCATGATGACTCTTCACAGTGGGTGTTGTTTAATCAAGCTCCGCATGGAACTGGCGCTCATTACGGATACGCCGTTCTATGGGGGAGCCGCCATCTTGGGGGCAAAGAAGTTCGATAACTCTCAGCGGGCGGCTTCATTAATCCCGCAAAGCAGACTGCAGACGAAAACACGGCTCTTCAATTCCACCACTCTCAGCACTTCCCTCCTGTCCTCTCGCACACTGGAGCAGAAAGAAGAACTCGATGGAAGATGGAGGGAGGGGGTTGGGAACGAGAGAGGGGGCGTGGGGGGTAAGGGGGAACTTCACATATAATTAATTAACTTATCTTCACTAAACAAAAGTCTAACCCAAAATGCACCCTTTAAATATTCATCTCCACCTTTTTTTTTTTATTTTCCATTTTTTTTTCCACCTTTGTTCACCTTGTTGTGAGAGTTGTTACACTCTTAGCCTGCAGTGTTTGACGTACCACTGGTCCGCAGTTGCTGCCTCTCATGATTCTGTTTTGTATGGAGTCCCGTTCTACTGCTCTTGTACGCTATTCACTTTTGTGTGTACTTACTCCTTATCTTTGCACCGTTTTGTGTAGAGAGACATCCTAATCGTGATATACTACATATATTTTAGTCTTAATCACGCATTTTGTCTCCCTTCTCATTCCGCCAGACTAGTATGTTATTGGTTTGTTTTTATTCCGCACGCTACTCTTTCTTCTCTGCATTACACAGGACGCACGTTTTCCCCTGCTTTTCACTCATAAACTCCTTGGTCACTGTCGTTATTTACCCGAATCTCACCGATCATCTTGATTGGTGTACTACTGCTCACTCCACCCTCCGGGTAAATCATCTCTATTCACTTTTCCTACCTTTCTCACTGTCTACAATCTTTGGTTTGTTATGACTGTTCCATTTTGTGTCGTACACCTGTTTAGTCTGTTATTGTGTTTTACCCTTTTCTCATGGTGTCCTTTTTGTTCCCCTATCATGTTTCTGTTTGTGATGACTTAAGTGCATAGATAAGTTAATTTTGTCCTGCAGTCATTGATTTTCTGATTCACTGCTTATATGTATCATTCTGTTGATTTTCTGTGTTGCTGCCCCACACCACCTTTTTCCTTCTGTGTACTACATACCCGACTATTCTCTTCCACTGAAGTCTTCTGTGCTTTTTTGTTATCCCCGTCTTGTCGGTTTTAAATCACTAGCATTGTCACTTCCTATGACTCAGTTGTTGTATCAATTATAAGGCCTCTGTTCTCCCGGCTCTTTTTTCTTTACTCATATAGTGTCTTCATTTGTATTAAGTTGTGGTGACTGTATTTTTTTTTTTTCGCGAGTTTTTCTTCCCTCTTGTGCCCTCCACCATTGTTTAACATTGTGTTGGAGCGACCGTACATTTTTCCTTCTTCACCACATTCTTGTTTGTGTGTACTTAGTGAACTTATTCAGTGCATCACATGTTTCGCTCACATAGATACTCTATACACACCGACCCTATATACAACCTAGATCGAGCATTCGTGTACTAATGTTTGTCTCCTTTCGATACGGTCTCCTTATGGCTTGTTGACTGTAGATCTTGTTTGTGTGTCGTATTTTCACTAGCGCCGTGACTTAGTTTCCACCCGTTTTCCGTCAGCACCACCACGTTCGCGTATTGCTGCGTATAGATTGTCCACGCCCTCTGTGATATTTCACCACACCTTTCATTCTCCCAATTTTCCCGTACGTGTGCCACTCCTCTTTCTCTGCGTTCCACCTCTGTTCTTGTCCCTTCCCTGCACCGCGCCCTCTGCATTTGAAGTCTCTCGTGTGTATCTTGTATTATCTCCCCCCCTACCGTTAGGACACACACGACCCTCTGTTAGTTCTCTTCTGTGTGGTGTGTATTGTCTGTCTCGTGATTGTATCTTGTGATTTATTATGTGTGTCCGCCCCCCTGTATGTCTTATCACTTTCACGCTGTTGTGTCTCACCACACCTGTTCACTCCTTCCTGTTTCCTGTGCACTCACCCCCCTTTGACTCTGTCTATGTGTTTCTCTTTTGGTCTTCTACTCAAATTATACTAGTCCTCTTAGGACGCGATGTTCCGCGTACTATGCATCAACTGTCCCTCAATTGTATCTATACCATTCTCCCCTCCGATTTGCTTCTCACGTCCTGCACTTTTGGATAGCTTTGGATCCCGTCGCACAGAGTGGTGCACTCGACCTCGATACCACACATCACTGCCTGGCACGTGTCATACCACCACATTTGTGCTTCCCTTTTCTTCGTGTGCTGAATGCACCCTAGTATGTACGTCTTTTGTGCACGCGCAGTTTTCCGTCTCGTAGATGATAGCCGTATGTGACTAACCACACCATGATACACGCCCACCTTGCCTACAGCAAGTGTGTGCCCCTTGCACAGTCACCTTCCCAGGGCCTCCACTGAGTTCATTCATTCTATCACGCTAGTCACAGCAATATTTTCCTACGTACGTGGATACAGATTCGTATGTAAAAGGAGTTTTGCAATGCAGAGGGCTAGGTTTACACACCTCGACTGCAGTCCGTCACGCAGCACACTGTTTGACGCCCAGAAGAGACAAGGGATTACTCTGTAGCAGATGTAGTCGTACACTAGCCGCACTATGGTCTGTTCCCAGGATTGACTGGTCACGGTAATCGTAATGTCGTAGTTCGCCTTCTCAAGTTTTTCTATGTTTATATTTTCTGGGGGAGTTTTCTGCAGCCACGAATAATGATGAGTGTGTCTTCAAACCTTGCAGTCTTCTGCATCATGTTGACGTTGTGTAGGCAGCGTTGGACATGGTGTCAAGGGGGGGGGGGGGGGGGGCGGATTGAAAGGGGGGGATGGGAGGTGGAAACTGTCAAAAAACGAGCAATGCTAACTGAAGTAGCAAGCTGGTTGAGCTTTCAGACGTTTCTCTTAATCTATAAAATCCTGTTGGCATTGTACTTATTTACACTTCTCCCTGATTTTCGTTTGCTTGAAAAACGTGATTGTCTAGCAGTTTGTTTTTCCTATGGCGCCAGTCTCTCCTCCTCCTCCTCCTCCTCCTCCTCCTCCTCCTCCTCCTCCTCCTCCTCCTCCTCCTCCTCCTCCTCCTCCTCCTCCTCCTCCTCCTCCTCCTCCTCCTCCTCCTCCTCCCCCTCATCCTCCCCCTCCTCCTCCTCCGCCCTCCTCTCCCTCCTCTCCCTCCTCTCCCTCCTCCTTCCTCCTCCCTCCTCCTCCTCCTCCTCTCCTCCTCCTCCTCCGTCCTCCTCCCCTCCTCCTCCTCCTCCCCCCTCCTCACCCTCCTCCTTCCTCCTCCTCCTCCCCACCTCCTCCTCCCTCCTCCCCGCCTCCTCCTTCCCTCCCTCCTCCTCCTCCCCCGCCCTCCTCCCTCTCCCTCCCTCCTCCTCCTCCCTCCCTCGTCCTCCTCCCTCCCTCCTCCCTCCCACTCCCACTCCCCTCCCCTTCCTCCTCCTCCTCCTCCTCCTCCTCCTCCTCCCTCCTCCTCCTCCTCCTCCTCCTCCTCCTCCTCTTCCTCCTTCTCCCTCCTCCTGCTTCTCCTTCTTCCAACCGAATGAAAAGGTCTCAAAAGGAAGGCATCTGACTGACCTGTTTCTTCCAGAAAAGGTGCATCAGGGCAATGCCTACATGGATACTAATCTCTTATCGACAGATGAGGTCATTTTGCAAAATTAGCTAGATGAATACTAACCTGTTGCTGACAATCCGTTTTGACAATGATATAGTTACTGACATGTCACTGAAAGAGAATGTCAATCAATACAGTTAAGTTATCAATGACTGGCATTTAATGAATTTAGAAGAAAAAACATTCAATCGCCGCAGTTACACAATGAAATTATATATCACTGAAAGAGACAATGGTACAGCACATTCACAATATCATGCCTGACCTAACATTTACTGAAGGGACACTTAATTGAGTAACAATGTCAGGAAAAGAGAATTTCATTCACCACGGTAACAAAACCTTCCCCGGTCTTTCAGAGAGAGGTAAGAGCTGTCCCTACGGAAGTGCATTGCTCTCCCTTAATGGAAAATCTAAGTAAAGCTATTGTGACTGACTTACCATGGAACGATAAACCTTTTACAATAACTCTATGGGGAAAGAGATAATGGATTAGGGAGTCGGACATATAGGAGAGCGGTAGACGGTTAGATATCAAAGGGAAATCAAGTACGTGAGTTGGTGATATCGTCTGACAACTTTTCTCTCAGTGGCCGGTGATGCACGCACTGCCCACGTGTACCTCCCAGTAGCTTGACGATGTCGACGATGTTGAAAAATGATTTTCTGTCGAGATGTTTGTCATTTACTGTTTTTCTACCCGTTCAGTAAGATGACGCCAGGCGTTGTTTTCAATTTACTTCAACGATAACCTGAAATGTCATGTGCAGAACACTATATGTTGGCAGCCTTCTCCGTGGCTGTAACAGAAAGGACACGTAACGTCAGTAAACACGAAGTCACGTCACGAAGTCAAAAAGAGCTATCGCGCAAACTTCAACTCATCAAAACGACCGTCTGCGTTACATAGACATGATTCGCCTACGTTATACTTTGTGAATGCTGTGCAGTATTTGGTTTCTCTCCCATTACAAATGTGGCCTCACGTTACACCCTGAACGCCGATACGCACGAGGCTTCGCCTGCACTGATCTCATCGCCCTCGCAAAGCTCACTGTGAGAGCACAAACAAAAGTAATAATGCTTAATACAATATGCTGAGTGACCGTTGCAGGAAACGAGGCCTGGACATCAAGAGTTTTATTCCTCTAAAATGCAGGGACGTTAAACTACGTGTATACAATGGACCAGTTCACCCGAAGAAGCCAGCCCTTGACACATGCGTTCCCTGGGGGGAAAAGAAGCAGAAGCAGCACCTTTTGTGTGTCTGCGCTGAGCCTACGACGTCTCAGAGGCCAGAGGACCTTTCATCATGTCCAAAGATTCATGGCCCCTCAGCTAGACAGATACGCTATGATAAGGGCTCCAAGGCACTGTGTAGGACTGCCTTAGGATGCAACATGGAAGGTCAAGAAACCATGAAGACTATAAAAACTAAGTCCACTGTGGAAAAGAGGCATAAAAAAGCAAAGGCTGTATCTCAAAACAGGCCTCTTTTAGACAGTTAACCTACATTCCGTTCAGTAGGGGTCGATCGATGCCTTCTGTGGTTGCTAAAAATGTTTGGGCTGTGCGAGACACTTATGCAATCAGCAGCCCATTTCGCAGGACATCACTGCTTGCCCTTGGAGCCAGGCAAACCTGGCCTCTGTGCCTAAGAGCTTTTGGCGGGAAACGCAAGCTTCTGAGGCGAAGGTTGCGAAGGTCAACCTGCTGACCTGGCAAGCGCCGACCGCGGTGCAGCGCAAGGGCGGAATACGTATCGCATTGATTTTGCGTCAATCATAAGTCCCACGCTCATGTGCGCCTGAAAAGAACATGATTACAGTGATTTCAACTCCCGTCGACTCGCCAAAACGTCTGTCAGGGCAGCCAGGATGTTGCGACGGAGTCGGGAGTGCTTTGTTGACATGGCACCCTTGAAAGGACTGCGCTGCATTCAGCCCGCCATCACAGGCGTGGGGTTGATGGGCAACTGCAATGCCTGTGCTGCCACAACATGGCGTGAGATTTCGGGAGCGAGGAATAGATGGGTGACGGAAGGGAAAATGGAAGGTAAGGGAACAGGTTCGAAATGCAAAGATTGGTGTATGTAGAGCTGAGGGAGTTAAGTGGATATGAGAGTGAGAGTTGCAGACTCGTTGGTATAGAACATTGAGGCGAACTAGTGGTCTTCTTTTGGTCTCTAGCTTTCCGCGCATGACGCGAGTCAAAGACCTTTGTTGGAATGGTCAATGCAAATAAGACATTCTTTTAAAGCCGCTGCATTCACATACAAACGTGGATTTAATAGGGCAAATGTTTGGCTAAAAGGTCTACTTCAGATGCACAAGTAACATTTTAAAGACGGACATGACAAAGGGTTAAAATCATATGCACTGTTGATCCATGTGTGTTTGTGAATGCAGCGACTTTTAAAGAATACCATATTTGTGCTGACGCTAATATCAAGGTCCCTGGCAGTTTTTGGTTTAGGATTTGTTTGAGGAATAAAGGAATAAATTCGAGGAGGAGGAGGAGGAGGAGGAGGAGGAGGAGGAGGAGGAGGAGGAGGAGGAGGAGGAGGAGGAGGAGGAGGAGGAGGAGGAGGAGGAGGAGGAGGAGGAGAGTTATTGACGAGATAGAGACAGCAACCAGGAGAGGACAAGTCGACATAAGGATGTGAGGTGATGAGGAAGCCTGAGCAATGCCGGTGTAAATGCCCTCTTCCTACACAGAGCTTTTGCCACGCCATCACGGGACCCCATGCATAATAAAAGAACCGGGACTGCTCGAGCGGTGGTGCACAGCCGCTCTACTTCCATAACTCGTGACGTAGGTGTGTCACGAGGGCCTGCTCGTCATGATTCATCATCGGTGCTGTCACCCAGCGACCGTCTGCTCCGTCTGCTGCAAGAACAGTGCCTGGCTCGAGTAGGAGAGGAGACGGATGAAGAGATATGGGATAATGAAGTGAATATGTGGTGGATTAGGTGCAGCAGGCTCGATGAGGTGATGGCAGAGTGCATTATGTGAAGTAGGATAGATCAGGTGGAAATGGGTAGATGAGGTGGAGTATGGTCAATAAATTGGAAACGGGGTGGATAAGATAGTAATGGGGTGGATTAGGTTGAGATGGGTATTTAAGTGGAAATGAGGTGGTTGCGGTGGAGTTGGGGCGGACTAGATGGAGTAGGGTGGATGATGTGGAGATGGGGTGGATTAGGTGAAGTGGGATGGATTAGGTGGTTATGGATATTGACGTGGAGATGTGGGGGATGAGGTGGAGCTGGGGCGGATTAGATGAAGCAGGGCAGCTGAAATGGAGAATAGGTGGAGGGAGTCGAGAGGTGAGGATGGAGTGGACGGGTTAGATTGGGTGAATGAGGTGAACAGAGTAGCTGATATGATAAGGAGATGATGAGATGGAGACATGGTGAGGAAGTAGGGTGACTGAGTGAGATGGATGGGACAGGCGATATAAGGAGAGAGAGAATGGCATGAAGTGGATGTACATGAGGTGAAGAGCAAATGGATGAGACAATGGATCGCTGACCTGAAAAGGAATAATGAGATGAAAAGAGGGAAGGCCAAAATGAGGATAGAGGGATAACATGAATAAAAATGTGTGAGATTGAAAGAGGGGGGTGAATGAGACAATGAAATTTGAATTAGCATAGAACATTCTTAAACATGGGTCCCAAGAGAAAACGGAACCTTGTACTTTTACTAGTTTTAGACACAAATAATAGAATAGTTTCAATGATATACATCGGGATATTTCGAAAATTTATCAGGCCATTGGTTTTTACTCTTCATCGTACAAACGCACACACATACGCGCACACATACACATATGCACACTCACGCGCACGCTCACACACACACACACACGGACACACACACACACGCTCGCTCGCAAACACACACATCATGCACACACACGCACGCACACACACACACGCACACACACACACACACACGCACACTCATACACATGCACACGCACGCACATGAACAGACACAAACACATACGCGCGCACACACACACACACACACTCACGCACACACACACACACGCACGCACACATACACACACGCACACGTACACATACACACACTTAGACACACACAAACACACACGCAGACACACAGCACACATACACAACACACACATTCACATACACACGCACACACTCACACAAACACACACATACATATGCACACACACAACATACACATTCATGTATACATACGACCATACAAAGGACTCACACGCATACCCACACATAAATATAACACATAAGGACACACACACACACACATACGCGTACACATACACACATACGCATGCATGCACACACAACATGCGCATACAACACACACACACATACACACACACACACACACACACACTCGCACAAACATATACAACACACACACACACACACACACACACACACACACATACGCGTACACATACACACATACGCATGCACGTACACACAACATGCGCATACAACACACACACACACACACACACACACACTCGCACAAACATATACAACACACACACACACACACACACACACACACACACACACACTCACTCTGAAGATTTTAAAAAAGGAACTCAACATAGGACATTTAGCTCAATGATACGGGCATTGGCACTGAAGAAGGGTGTCACCTGGCAAAGAAAAGGAAGGGGTAAAGGTTCAAGTCCCTGCAAAAGCAGCGGACCAGGTTGTAATGGTAGTCGGTCCTGGTAGGAAGGAGAAAAATGTGGGCGTCGGGAGGGGGGTTGCAACAACAGTAGGAAGTCTGGCCTCCAAAGAAGTGTGGACATGAGGACAAGTGCTGTAGAACAGAGGTGCTACCCCGCCATCCGCATCTCAGGGGCAGAGGCCTCAGGGGAGAAGGAGGAGGCGGACGCAGTTGTGACCAGAGAGAAGAAGCCGTGGCGACTGAGGCTGGTGTGGGCACTTGTGTTCGAGGGAAGGTTTAAGCTGGGTTCAAACGCTGATTGAAGTGGTATTCACCTCGATCCTTTGGCAGCCGGGCTGGCATGGTGAGAAAACATCGGGATGGGGATTCACGCACAACGGTGGGGTGGTGGTGGAGTTTGGAGATGGGGGTATGGAGGGTGCTGTCAAATGTGGGGTAGAAAACCAGTGTTAGTTGTTTGGAGAAGTTTGGAGAAGTTTGGAGATATCCAATGAGACTGAATTGTGTCCTTTCATCTGTTACGGCTCTGAACTTAGACGAACTGCACATGTCCGGTGTTTTCGCAGTCTGCACCGTG
>JAWQFJ010023812.1:65000-70000 GCA_034096865.1 Theodoxus fluviatilis | reverse complement strand
CTCCGAGACTGCCTTCGAAAAAAAAACTCCAAGATTTCTGAGACTCCCGGGTTCTCTCAGGAGGCGTTGCAGAGCGGCCCTGGCGCCAGATAGGCAGGGAGAGATGAGTACCTGTCAGGCCTGCCTTCACTAAGAATTCCCTGCCTGATGATCGCCCCCTGAAATCGATACAGGCCACCAGAGGTTCAAGGTGGCGGCGTATCGGGGTCAGTATCGAACCGAACCGGAGACCTGTACTAAGGAGAGAAATGTGGGCTGAGGAGAAGCAATGACGAGAAGCAGAGGGATTAGGAGAAGAGAGGGACATTAGGGGAGAAGTGGCGAAGTAAAGCAGACGGTTCAGAATGAAAGAAAGGTATCGAGAAATGAAGTGTCAACAGCCAAGGGAAAGAGAAGACGAGAGGAAGAGGAGGGGGGGAATGAAGGAGAGGGGGGGGAGGTGGAGGGTAGAGGAGGAGTAAACTCAAGATGGTACAGAGGTGACGAGGAATAGCCGAGATATCAAGAAGGGACGAAGATCTGCTGGAGATCAATAAATGATGATGATGAAGTGAAGCAGAAGCATGAAATAATATTGGTATCAATAGAGGAGGAGTGATCATGTAGAGCAGTGAGAGAAATAAGCAGAGAAGCAGAGACAGATTACGTGAGTAAGAGCTCAGGACGGTGATGAGGAAAGCAAGACCACTCTGTGGCCTTTGACCAAAAAAAGACCAGTTATATTAGGCAGTCTCTATCACCACAGGCCCATCTATGGATGCCCTTGGTAACTAGGTTCACTGCTAGAAGTTTGTGGTCTTTTGCCTAATGCGTCAGCCATCGTCTCTTCCCCTGAACTAGGTATATTCCTTCTCAACTCTTCTGTAGGGCTCTTGCTTCCACCATTACTAGTCACTGAGGGTCTCTTCTTACAGCTCAGACTCCATGTCCAGCGCATTTAAGTCCCGCTTACAAACATCCATGAAGCGGAAATGGGGACGTCCTGATAGTGTTCCTCTGCCAGAGGTGCGCTCGTCCTTGGGGATCCTCTGGTCGTCACGTGAGGTCGTGGTCCGACCAGCAAGTGTGACACTGACGAAACCGGGCGACCAGGCTCGAAATCTGAACTATGTCGAGGTCGTCAGTGTTTGCAGTGTGCAATCGCTCCACCCAAAGGCAAAGGTGTGCCTAAGCCTTTTCATGTGGAAAGAGCTCTCTCTTTTTTGTCCGGTGTAGGCTGCCCAAGTCTTGCTTCCATAGAAGAGCGTGCCATTGTTGCAAGTCCTATACATTGCCATAGCTGTAAAGACATGGAGCTTCATATTGTTGTCGGGAGATAAGGTTTAAAAATGTGTGCAACCAATCAGAAATGGGAAGCAATAAGAAGAAGCAATGAATGTCTGCTAAAGGAAAACAAGGGGTGGGGTGGGGCTGCGGGCGTATAAAGTACAGCACAGAAATAGGAAGAGGAAAATGCAAGTTTATGACATACTGATTTAGTTAAGTAATAGTTCGTTAAAGGACATGCAAAACGGGAGGAGAGCCGTGACAAACTTTAAATGGGAAATCACGAAGGGGGAAAGTGACGACAGAGGAGAGAAGATGGAATAAACCACATTTGCCAGAAAAAGTAACGAGAGATCAGGAGGAGTGAAAGTATCGGATGGGGTGGGGTGATGAGATTAAGCATAGGGATCAGGAAGAGATAGGAGACGTGAGATGATAATATGAGAAATGGAGTCACGGTAATTGGTTTAGAAGGGGGGGAGAGGTACAGGATAGAAGTGTGGATAGAAGGCTGCCTGGGTGGGGAGTAAGATGAATGCAAGTGAATGTGATGTGAATGAACTTCATCGTGATTTGAATAAAGTAGAATCGAGAGAGGATTTGAGAAGCTATTTGAATAGGGCAAATGTAAAAAGGAAATGGAGGGAGAAATTTGGGTTCGAAGCGTTGGAGATTCAGATGAATGGATGGATGAATGAATGAATGAATGAATGAATGAATGAATGAATGATTGGACAAAGGAATTAAAACATACGGTCTATCAGCTCTTGCGTGCTATGTATCGCCATTAATCATGAATAATACTCGAGCTGGTTAGAGCAACAGCCACTTGTCATTCGCCTCTCACGAATCTTGTTGAGGAGGGCAAAGGGTGTGTTTGTACCCTCAACCCACAGGGAGATTTCAGAGAGGAAAAGGGAAAGAGAAGTCAGAGGGCTCCAATGGGGTGCGGGCGTGACGGTGGAGATGTTGGAAATGGTTGACAAAAGAAAGAGCAAAGAGTCGAAGGGAATCTAGGAAACACGCTAATTGTGTGTGATAATCTTGGAGAATTGTTGTCCGCATAAAACGGGGTGTGTGTGGGGTGGGGGTGGGGGGTGGGGGGGGGAGGCACAGGAGGACGAGAAGGCTGTGGGTAGATATGGACGAGTAGAAAAAGGACGAGGGACCAAAAGAAGATAAGAAGATAACGGGGAAAGGAAAGATACATGGATGGAAGGAGGGAAAGGGAGGGGGGAGGAAGGAGGCAGGGAAAGACCGACGGAAGGGAGAAACGTTGGAGGTGAAAACGGAAGGATAAAAAGGGCTTGAGGAGATGACTGTGATTGCAATGATCTAGGGGAATGGAAGTCACAATTTTGACCCTTAATTACCTATGTTAGAAGGAAATCAACGTGCGAATAACGGTAGATGGGGAAGGGGGAGTAGAAAAGGGTACCTGCCAGTTACCTGTCTTGCCGTGCTGGTCTATGAGGGCAGGGACTGCTAATCTTCCAGCCTCTGTCCTGGGCCGGTGAGAAATGGCCTGACCTCTGCTCGCCTGCCAGCAGTGCCTAACTAATGGCAGTGTGGGTCAATACCCCACCCCCAGTCCCTCCTGACCCCACCCCACCGCCCGTGCTCCTGCCCCTGGCCCCCTGCTTCCTGCTTTGTTCCGCCGTGCTGGCCTGGCTGCCGTGGAGAGTGGGAGACCGTCATCTGCTCCATAAATCAGGATCCATGCAGAGAGAATGCCCAGATTTCCCAGGCTCTATGGCGTGCGGGCTGGAAGACTCCAGGATGGCGTGCAGCTGTAATTGGCGCCGTGGAAGGACGCCCGTGAAGTTCGCACGGCGTGTTGCCGCCCTGGGCAACCCTTGTTCCGCTCCGTGCGTCCCGATCCTGGAGAGCTCCTCGAAGCTGCAACTGCCCGTGGCACCCGTCTTGCCTTTGGCCCTCCTCGTCCTTCACGAACCGCCAAGACTGCTCGGTGCGGAATAGATAATGAAATTAGCCATTGTCTGCGCTAATACGCGGCACTGGCCCAATGGGATTCTCTTGATCGTCACTTGTATTAAAGTTTTGGTGTCTGGCTGAGACCTCCCACCGCTACATAAACAGACGGCGAGAGTTCGAGGCTGACCCACAAAGGCGCCAGATATTGACGATCGCCAATCTTCACGTCTGCTCGTGGATAGACACTAGGGATCAATACGTGGCAGACTATCCAATTACGATCCGTTTCGCAAGTCTGTTTATATTGCATCTCCTGCGTGTTGCTGTCAGGAAAGGGGTGCCTGAAACGCCTCAAAGGTCATCAGCGTCGAGGCCAAGGCAATAAGGTCAAAGGGTGACATGAAATGGGTTGATGATCTATTACTGCTTTTAGTTCGAGGCTCCATCAGATATAAAACCATTTTAATCTACTCGTTTTGCTCGCATGAGTTCGTGTGTTTGCTGCGGAGTAATGAGATACAATGTGTCGTGTTTTGATTTTCTGAATGGCGCTGTTCACTGAAAGCTTCGTGCGTTGTGAAAACCTAGGACTTGGTTTTCTGTTACCAGATTGTCTTTTTTGCCGATTGACACAAAGTGTACGATCAGCTTGCATTCTGTAGGGTCACGCAGACGCGGCAAATGTTCAAAAGCAAACGAGACAGGAAGGTAAGGGAGTACCGTACGTAGGATACGTGAAGAACAGAATGCTTGTAACTGCCTTTAATGTACATTGCACACACAACAACTATGAAATTTAATAATGATGTTGCTAAATAAAATTCGAGTGTTTCGCCTCTGACTGTATAAAACATTGAAAATCATGTTCATCTTATCACTTGTTCCCCGAATAATGAGTCTACCATTACTTCGCTGCATTTTCAGTTATTCTCTCTGCATGTGTTCTGTTCACTTCCCTATCCAGCCAGTCCATCATCTCCACAAAGGTATTGGACACAAATTAATCTTCAAAACATGTTTGTATTAATAAAATGTGATACTCTACACTTTGTCTAGTACCAGCGTCGCAAGACACTTTCTGAATCTTCGTCAATGGCATGACTCCAAAAGCGAGCAGTTGCAGACGTAAAGATGCGATTCCATTGCTGGATGCTTGGAGATCGTATCTGCACTGCCGCCCTTTGCAGATCTCGCAGAGCTGACAGTTTGCAGTCGTTGCACGGCTTGACCTTTTGGAGCTGCGTTATCTCCCTTTAAAAATGAATGCTGCCAGAGCTGACGCGAATTTAAAGTGTACTGATTTGTCAAAATGTAATCGGCTGATCTGGGTTTCCGCCGAATTATCGATTCTGCGCCATTGTGTGCAGCAGGCACTAAAAACTGCGGAAGGCGTTCACATTTTGTGAGGCGCTGTGCGGTGCAAAACTGTACATGAGTGGCTCCATGAAACATTTGTAAAACTGCACATGATTTCTGTCTTCCTTGTGGTTGACGGGGGAAAAAAAGGAAACTATTATCTTTAAAAAAAAAGGGACCGCAGGCTTATATTGATTGGGAATTTTCGCTGTTTTTACCGCTTCCTCACGTGCTACGTACCTCTGCTTGTGGGAGGTAATGGAATCCCACGCACCTACAGACATTTTCCCTGCCAGTCTCGCTCTACGGAAGCGACCGATCTATTCGATTATCGGGAGAAACTGGGGGAGGAAATAGCGAGCATTTCTGGGTAAATCCCCGTCAAAATAATCGCCTGCAGCTCGTGACGATCTTTCTGGACAGGACCTAGACCGGCAAATGTG